>JBAMNC010001397.1:0-186037 GCA_037902135.1 Cetoscarus ocellatus | reverse complement strand
TATTTGGCTTCAAAATGAACTTATGAGCCTTTTTCTCTCAGCTCTGGATTTGAAAAAACACTAAGGCTAACATGTGACTTTTTTCCATGTCGGACCCCGAAAAAAAATATGCTCAAACATGACTTTTTGGGTGTAAAAATGGTTGAAAAACATGCTAGTGCAGACGGTTTGGTCATATTTTTCTTCAAAATGGACTTATGAGCCTTTTTCTCTCAGCTCAGTATTTGAAAAAACACTAAGGCTAACATATGACCTTTTTCCAAGTCGGACCCCGAAAAAAAATATGCTCAAACATGACTTTTTGGGTGTAAAACAGGCCGAAAAACGTGCTAGTGCAGATAGTTTGGTCATATTTTGCTTCAAAATGGACTTATGAGCCTTTTTCTCTCAGCTCAGGACTTGAAAAAACACTAAGGCTAACATACAACTTTTTTCCATGTCAGACCCCAAAAAAAAATATGCTCAAACATGACTTTTTGGGTGTAAAACAAGCCAAAAAACATGCTAGTGCAGACGGTTTGGTCATATTTTGCTTCAAAATGGACTTATGAGCCTTTTTCTCTCAGCTCAGGATTTGAAAAAACACTAAGGCTAACATATGACTTTTTTCAATGTCGGACCCCGAAAAAAAATATGCTCAAACATGACTTTTTGGGTGTAAAACAGGCTGAAAAACATGCTAGTGCAGACGTTTTGGTCATATTTGGCTTCAAAATGGACTTATGAGCCTTTTTCTCTCAGCTCAGGATTTGAAAAAACACTAAGGCTAACATATGACTTTTTTCCATGTCGGACCTCGAAAAAAAAATATGCTCAAACATGACTTTTTGGGTGTAAAACAGGCCGAAAAACATGCTAGTGCAGACGGTTTGGTCATATTTTGCTTCAAAATGGACTTATGAGCCTTTTTCTCTCAGCTCAGGACTTGAAAAAACACTATGGCTAACATGTGACTTTTTTTCATGTCGGACCCCGAAAAAAAATATGCTCAAACATGACTTTTTGGGTGTAAAAAAGGCCCAGAAACATGCTAGTGCAGACGGTCTGGTCATATTTTGCTTCAAAATGGACTTATGAGCCTTTTTCTCTCAGCTCAGGATTTGAAAAAACACTAAGGCTAACATATGACTTTTTTCCATGTCGGACCCCGAAAAAAAATATGCTCAAACATGACTTTTTGGGTGTAAAAATGGTTGAAAAACATGCTAGTGCAGACGGTTTGGTCATATTTTGCTTCAAAATGGACTTATGAGCCTTTTTCTCTCAGCTCAGGATTTGAAAAAACACTAAGGCTAACATATGACTTTTTTCCATGTCGGACCTTGAAAAAAAATATGCTCAAACATGACTTTTTGGGTGTAAAACAGGCCGAAAAACATGCTAGTGCAGACGGTTTGGTCATATTTTGCTTCAAAATGGACTTATGAGCCTTTTTTCTCTCAGCTCAGGATTTGAAAAAACACTAAGGCTAACATATGACTTTTTCCATGATGGACCCCGAAAAAAATAATGCTCAAACATGACTTTTTGGGTGTAAAACAGGCCGAAAAACATGCTAGTGCAGACGGTTTGGTCATATTTTGCTTCAAAATGGACTTATGAGCCTTTTTCTCTCAGCTCAGGACTTGAAAAAACACTATGACTTTTTTCCATGTCGGACCCCGAAAAAAAATATGCTCAAACATGACTTTTTGGGTGTAAAACAGGCCCAAAAACATGCTAGTGCAGACGGTTTGGTCATATTTTGCTTCAAAATGGACTCATGAGCCTTTTTCTCTCAGCTCAGGATTTGAAAAAACACTAAGGCTAACATATGACCTTTTTCCATGTCGGACCCCGAAAAAAAAAATATGCTCAAACATGACTTTTTGGGTGTAAAACAGGCCGAAAAACATGCTAGTGCAGACGGTTTGGTCATATTTTGCTTCAAAATGGACTTATGAGCCTTTTTCTCTCAGCTCAGGACTTGAAAAAACACTAAGGCTAACATATGACTTTTTTCCATGTCGGACCCCGAAAAAAAATATGCTCAAACATGACTTTTTGAGTGTAAAACAGGCCAAAAAACATGCTAGTGCAGACGGTTTGGTCATATTTTGCTTCAAAATGGACTTATGAGCCTTTTTCTCTCAGCTCAGGACTTGAAAAAACACTAAGGCTAACATATGACTTTTTTCCATGTCAGACCCCGAAAAAAAATATGCCCAAACATGACTTTTTGGGTGTAAAACAGGACGAAAAACATGCTAGTGCAGACGTTTTGGTCATATTTTGCTTCAAAATGGACTTATGAGCCTTTTTCTCTCAGCTCAGGATTTGAAAAAACACTAAGGCTAACATATGACTTTTTTCAATGTCGGACCCCGAAAAAAAAAATATGCTCAAACATGACTTTTTAGGTTTAAAACAGGCCAAACAACATGCTAGTGCAGACGGTTTGGTCATATTTTGCTTCAAAATGGACTTATGAGCCTTTTTCTCTCAGCTCAGGACTTGAAAAAACACTAAGGCTAACATATGACTTTTTTCCATGTCGGACCCCAAAAAAAAATATGCTCAAACATGACTTTTTGGGTGTAAAACAGGCCAAAAAACATGCTAGTGCAGACGGTCTGGTCATATTTGGCTTCAAAATGGACTTATGAGCCTTTTTCTCTCAGCTCTGGATTTGAAAAAACACTAAGGCTAACATGTGACTTTTTTCCATGTCGGACCCCGAAAAAAAATATGCTCAAACATGACTTTTTGGGTGTAAAAATGGTTGAAAAACATGCTAGTGCAGACGGTTTGGTCATATTTTTCTTCAAAATGAACTTATGAGCCTTTTTCTCTCAGCTCAGGATTTGAAAAAACACTAAGGCTAACATATGACCTTTTTCCAAGTCGGACCCCGAAAAAAAATATGCTCAAACATGACTTTTTGGGTGTAAAACAGGCCGAAAAACGTGCTAGTGCAGATAGTTTGGTCATATTTTGCTTCAAAATGGACTTTTGAGCCTTTTTCTCTCAGCTCAGGACTTGAAAAAACACTAAGGCTAACATACAACTTTTTTCCATGTCAGACCCCAAAAAAAAATATGCTCAAACATGACTTTTTGGGTGTAAAACAAGCCAAAAAACATGCTAGTGCAGACGGTTTGGTGATATTTTTCTTCAAAATGGACTTATGAGCCTTTTTCTCTCAGCTCAGGATTTGAAAAAACACTAAGGCTAACATATGACTTTTTTCAATGTCGGACCCCGAAAAAAAATATGCTCAAACATGACTTTTTGGGTGTAAAACAGGCCAAAAAACATGCTAGTGCAGACGTTTTGGTCATATTTTGCTTCAGAATGGACTTATGAGCCTTTTTCTCTCAGCTCAGGATTTGAAAAAACACTAAGGCTAACATATGACTTTTTTCCATGTCGGACCTCGAAAAAAAATATGCTCAAACATGACTTTTTGGGTGTAAAACAGGCCGAAAAACATGCTAGTGCAGACGGTTTGGTCATATTTTGCTTCAAAATGGACTTATGAGCCTTTTTCTCTCAGCTCAGGACTTGAAAAAACACTATGGCTAACATGTGACTTTTTTTCATGTCGGACCCCGAAAAAAAATATGCTCAAACATGACTTTTTGGGTGTAAAAAAGGCCCAGAAACATGCTAGTGCAGACGGTCTGGTCATATTTTGCTTCAAAATGGACTTATGAGCCTTTTTCTCTCAGCTCAGGATTTGAAAAAACACTAAGGCTAACATATGACTTTTTTCCATGTCGGACCCCGAAAAAAAATATGCTCAAACATGACTTTTTGGGTGTAAAACAGGCCGAAAAACATGCTAGTGCAGACGGTTTGGTCATATTTTGCTTCAAAATGGACTTATGAGCCTTTTTTCTCTCAGCTCAGGATTTGAAAAAACACTAAGGCTAACAACATATGACTTTTTTCCATGATGGACCCTGAAAAAAATAATGCTCAAACATGACTTTTTGGGTGTAAAACAGGCCGAAAAACATGCTAGTGCAGACGGTTTGGTCATATTTTGCTTCAAAATGGACTTATGAGCCTTTTTCTCTCAGATCAGGACTTGAAAAAACACTATGACTTTTTTCCATGTCGGACCTTGAAAAAAAATACGCTCAAACATGACTTTTTGGGTGTAAAACAGGCCCAAAAACATGCTAGTGCAGACGGTTTGGTCATATTTTGCTTCAAAATGGACTTATGAGCCTTTTTCTCTCAGCTCAGGATTTGAAAAAACACTAAGGCTAACATATGACTTTTTTTTCCATGTCGGACCCCGAAAAAAAATATGCTCAAACATGACTTTTTGGGTGTAAAACAGGCCAAAAAACATGCTAGTGCAGACGGTTTGGTCATATTTTGCTTCAAAAGGAACTTATGAGCCTTTTTCTCTCAGCTCAGGACTTGAAAAAACACTAAGGCTAACATATGACTTTTTTCCATGTCGGCCCCCGAAAAAAAATATGCTCAAATATGACTTTTTGGGTGTAAAACAGGCCAAAAAACATGCTAGTGCAGACGGTTTGGTCATATTTTGCTTCAAAATGGACTTATGAGCCTTTTTCTCTCAGCTCAGGACTTGAAAAAACACTAAGGCTAACATATGACTTTTTTCCATGTCGGACCCCGAAAAAAAATATGCTCAAACATGACTTTTGGGTGTAAAACAGGACGAAAAACATGCTAGTGCAGACGGTCTGGTCATATTTTGCTTCAAAATGGACTTATGAGCCTTTTTCTCTCAGCTCAGGATTTGAAAAAACACTAAGGCTAACATATGACCTTTTTCCAAGTCGGACCCCGAAAAAAAATATGCTCAAACATGACTTTTTGGGTGTAAAACAGGCCGAAAAACGTGCTAGTGCAGATAGTTTGGTCATATTTTGCTTCAAAATGGACTTATGAGCCTTTTTCTCTCAGCTCAGGACTTGAAAAAACACTAAGGCTAACATACAACTTTTTTCCATGTCAGACCCCGAAAAAAAAATATGCTCAAACATGACTTTTTGGGTGTAAAACAGGCCGAAAAACATGCTAGTGCAGACGGTTTGGTCATATTTTGCTTCAAAATGTACTTATGAGCCTTTTTCTCTCAGCTCAGGATTTGAAAAAACACTAAGGCTAACATATGACTTTTTTCCATGTCGGACCCCGAAAAAAAATATGCTCAAACATGACTTTTTGGGTGTAAAACAGGCCAAAAAACATGCTAGTGCAGACGTTTTGGTCATATTTTGCTTCAAAATGGACTTATGAGCCTTTTTCTCTCAGCTCAGGATTTGAAAAAACACTAAGGCTAACATATGACTTTTTTCCATGTCGGACCTCGAAAAAAAATATGCTCAAACATGACTTTTTGGGTGTAAAACAGGCCGAAAAACATGCTAGTGCAGACGGTTTGGTCATATTTTGCTTCAAAATGGACTTATGAGCCTTTTTCTCTCAGCTCAGGACTTGAAAAAACACTATGGCTAACATGTGACTTTTTTCATGTCGGACCCCGAAAAAAAATATGCTCAAACATGACTTTTTGGGTGTAAAACAGGCCAGAAAACATGCTAGTGCAGACGGTCTGGTCATATTTTGCTTCAAAATGGACTTATGAGCCTTTTTCTCTCAGCTCAGGATTTGAAAAAACACTAAGGCTAACATATGACTTTTTTCCATGTCGGACCCCGAAAAAAATAATGCTCAAACATGACTTTTTGGGTGTAAAACAGGCCGAAAAACATGCTAGTGCAGACGGTTTGGTCATATTTTGCTTCAAAATGGACTTATGAGCCTTTTTCTCTCAGCTCAGGATTTGAAAAAACACTAAGGCTAACATATGACTTTTTTCCATGTCGGACCCTTGAAAAAAAATATGCTCAAACATGACTTTTTGGGTGTAAAACAGGCCGAAAAACATGCTAGTGCAGACGGTTTGGTATTATTTTGCTTCAAAATGGACTTATGAGCCTTTTTTCTCTCAGCTCAGGATTTGAAAAAACACTAAGGCTAACATATGACTTTTTTCCATGATGGACCCCGAAAAAAATAATGCTCAAACATGACTTTTTGGGTGTAAAACAGGCCGAAAAACATGCTAGTGCAGACGGTTTGGTCATATTTTGCTTCAAAATGGACTTATGAGCCTTTTTCTCTCAGCTCAGGACTTGAAAAAACACTAAGGCTAACATATGACTTTTTTCCATGTCGGACCCCGAAAAAAAATATGCTCAAACATGACTTTTTGGGTGTAAAACAGGCCGAAAAACATGCTAGTGCAGACGGTTTGGTCATATTTTGCTTCAAAATGGACTTATGAGCCTTTTTCTCTCAGCTCAGGACTTGAAAAAACACTAAGGCTAACATATGACTTTTTCCATGTCGGACCCCGAAAAAAAATATGCTCAAACATGACTTTTTGGGTGTAAAACAGGCCAAAAAACATGCTAGTGCAGACGGTTTGGTCATATTTTGCTTCAAAATGGACTTATGAGCCTTTTTCTCTCAGCTCAGGATTTGAAAAAACACTAAGGCTAACATATGACTTTTTTCCATGTCGGACCCCGAAAAAAAATATGCTCAAACATGACTTTTTGGGTGTAAAACAGGCCAAAAAACATGCTAGTGCAGACGGTTTGGTCATATTTTGCTTCAAAATGGACTTATGAGCCTTTTCTCTCTCAGCTCAGGATTTGAAAAAACACTAAGGCTAACATATGACTTTTTTCCATGTCGGACCCCGAAAAAAAATATGCTCAAACATGACTTTTTGGGTGTAAAACAGGCCAAAAAACATGCTAGTGCAGACGGTTTGGTCATATTTTGCTTCAAAATGGACTTATGAGCCTTTTTCTCTCAGCTCAGGATTTGAAAAAACACTAAGGCTAACATATGACTTTTTTCCATGTCGGACCCCGAAAAAAAATATGCTCAAACATGACTTTTTGGGTGTAAAAATGGTTGAAAAACATGCTAGTGCAGACGGTTTGGTCATATTTTTCTTCAAAATGGACTCATGAGCCTGTTTCTCTCAGCTCAGGACTTGAAAAAACACTAAGGCTACCATATGACTTTTTTCCATGTCGGACCCCGAAAAAAAATATGCTCAAACATGACTTTTTGGGTGTAAAACAGGCCAAAAAACATGCTAGTGCAGACGGTTTGGTCATATTTTGCTTCAAAATGAACTTATGAGCCTTTTTCTCTCAGCTCAGGATTTGAAAAAACACTAAGGCTAACATATGACTTTTTTCCATGTCGGACCCCGAAAAAAAATATGCTCAAACATGACTTTTTGGGTGTAAAACAAGCCAAAAAACATGCTAGTGCAGACGGTTTGGTCATATTTTGCTTCAAAATGGACTTATGAGCCTGTTTCTCTCAGCTCAGGACTTGAAAAAACACTAAGGCTAACATATGACTTTTTTCCATGTTGGACCCCGAAAAAAAATATGCTCAAACATGACTTTTTGGGTGTAAAACAGGCCAAAAAACATGCTAGTGCAGACGGTTTGGTCATATTTTGCTTCAAAATGGACTTATGAGCCTTTTTCTCTCAGCTCAGGATTTGAAAAAACACTAAGGCTAACATATGACTTTTTTCCATGTCGGACCCCGAAAAAAAATATGCTCAAACATGACTTTTTAGGTTTAAAACAGGCCAAAAAACATGCTAGTGCAGACGGTTTGGTCATATTTTGCTTCAAAATGGACTTATGAGCCTTTTTCTCTCAGCTCAGGACTTGAAAAAACACTAAGGCTAACACATATGACTTTTTTCCATGTCGGACCCCGAAAAAAAAATATGCTCAAACATGACTTTTTGGGTGTAAAACAGGCCAAAAAACATGCTAGTGCAGACGGTTTGGTCATATTTTGCTTCAAAATGGACTTATGAGCCTTTTTCTCTCAGCTCAGGACTTGAAAAAACACTAAGGCTAACATATGACTTTTTTCCATGTCCGACCCCGAAAAAAAATATGCTCAAACATGACTTTTTGGGTGTAAAACAAGCCAAAAAACATGCTAGTGCAGACGGTTTGGTCATATTTTGCTTCAAAATGGACTTATGAGCCTTTTTCTCTCAGCTCAGGACTTGAAAAAACACTAAGGCTAACATATGACTTTTTTCCATGTCGGACCCCGAAAAAAAATATGCTCAAACATGACCTTTTGGGTGTTAAAATGGCCGACAAACATGCTAGTGCAGACGGGTTGGTCATATTTTGCTTCAAAATGGACTTATGAGCCTTTTTCTCTCAGCTCAGGACTTGAAAAAAACACTAAGCCTTACCTATGACTTTTTTCCATTTCAGACTCTGACAAAAAATATGGTCAAACACAACTTTTTGGGTGTAAAACAGGCCAAAAAACATGCTAGTGCAGACGGTTTGGTCATATTTTGCTTCAAAATGGACTTATGAGCCTTTTTCTATCAGCTCAGGATTTGAAAAAACACTAAGGCTAACATGACTTTTTTCCATGTCGGACCCCGAAAAAAAATATGCTCAAACATGACTTTTTGGGTGTAAAACAGGCCCAAAAACATGCTAGTGCAGACGGTTTGGTCATATTTTGCTTCAAAATGGACTTATGAGCCTTTTTCTCTCAGCTCAGGATTTGAAAAAACACTAAGGCTAACATATGACTTTTTTCCATGTCGGACCCCGAAAAAAAATATGCTCAAACATGACTTTTTGGGTGTAAAAATGGTTGAAAAACATGCTAGTGCAGACGGGTTGGTCATATTTTGCTTCAAAATGGACTTTTGAGCCGTTTTCTCTCAGCTCAGGACTTGAAAAAACACTAAGGCTAACATATGACTTTTTTCCATGTCGGACCCCGACAAAAAACATGCTCAAACATGACTTTTTGGGTGTAAAACAGGCTGAAAAACATGCTACTGCAGACGGTTTGGTCATATTTTGCTTCAAAATGGACTTATGAGCCTTTTTCTCTCAGCTCAGGATATGAAAAAACAGTAATGCAAATATGACTTTTTTCCATGTCGGACCCCGACAAAAAATATGCTCAAACATGACTTTTTGGGTATAAAACAGGCCAAAAAACATGCTAGTGCAGACGGTTTGGTCATATTTGGCTTCAAAATGGACTTAAGATCGTGTTTCTCTCAGCTCAGGATTTGAAAAAACAATAAGGCTAACATATGACTTTTTTTTCCATTTTGGACTCCGAAAAAAAATATGCTCAAACATGACTTTTTGGTTGTAAAACAGGCCAAAAAACATGCTAGTGCCGACCGTTTGGTCATAATCGTTCTAAAATTGGTTTTATAAGCCTTTTCTAAATTGTATTTTTTTTTTTGTCTGTTTTTTTAATTTTCAGAGCATTGGGATATCCCATCTTGATGCGATGGCACCAAATCAAGGGCTAGGAGTTACGAGAAGGGCTAAGGTGTCCAGCTGAGATGGATGTAGCCTAAGTCTCTTCTGAGCATGCTAGCTTAATCTTTATTATGAAGGCCAGTTCAGGCAGAGCAGGAGCAGCTTGATCAAACCTGATGTAACAAATTATGATACTGATGCCTGTTTTTCACACAGTGCCTACCAAGGGATTGAAGGTCAAAGGCAATCATTGTTGATTGTCATCACTGCCACTCACATGCAGAGATTTCTCCAGATTCTTTGCAACTATTGATGATATAATGGACTGTAGATGCTGAAATCCCTAAATTCCTTGCATTAGTACATTGAGAAACATTCTTAAACATTGGACCTTGAGATTGTGGACTCTTACAAATACCTGGGTGTTCACTTGAACATTGGACTGGACTGGTCTGACCACCCGAGTGCTCTGTACAGGAAGGGCCAGAGCAGACTGTACCTGCTGAGGAGACTGAGGTTTTTGGAGTGCAGGGAGCTCTCCTGAAGACCTTTTATGACTCTGTGGTGGCATCAGCCATCTTTTATGGAGTGGTCTGCTGGAGCAGCAGCATCTCGGCTGCAGACAGGAACAGACTGGACAGACTGATCAGGAAGGCCAGCTCAGTCCTGGGGTGCCCCCTGGACTCAGTGCAGGTGGTGGGAGAAAGGAGGATGCTGGTGAAGCTGGCATCCATGCTGGAGAGGGACTCCCACCCCCTGCAGGACATGCTAACAGCCCTGTGCAGCTCCTTCAGTGACAGGCTGCGTAACCCGAAGAGCGTGAAGGAGCGTTACCGCAGGTCTTTCCTGCCTGCTGCTGTTAAACTTTACAACCAGCACTGCTCCCAGTCACCATAAACTGAGCAATTATCTAACAATGTGCAATCACAATGTACAATTACTGTGCTAACTCTCTTGACAATATGCAATTCATCCATGTGCAATCACTTACATTCATGTGCAATTACTTTGTGAATGTGTAAATAATCCTTATAGGATTTCCTTTTTAGTTTCTGTATTCAAGCCCTTTTTATATTTATATTGGTAGAATAATGTACATACTGCTATTTTCATGCTATCTTTTATACTATTTTTATACTTATTCTTTATCAACGCTGTCCCCTTTGCTGCTGTAACATTGCAAATTTCCCTGTGTGGGACGAATAAAGGTTTATTCTATTCTATTCTATTCTATTCTATTCTAAACTGTTGTACTATTCACAGTTCTTCACAAGCTGGTGAATCTCCCTGATCCTTTCAGACATGCTCATTTTACACCTGATCATGACACTCACCTGGATCTGGTCAACCTGTTCACCTGTGGAATGTTCCGAACAGGTGATTTTGAGCATTCCCCAACATTTTTTTTTTTTTTTTAACAAGGTTTATTTAGTTTTTATTAATACATTGCCAGCAATTCACAGTAGTACAATAGAGTCACAATAGTGTTAAGTGAAAATATGAGGTTTGAGATTATTGATTGAATCTAGGAGTGTGTCTGGGGGCTGTGAAGGGAAATGAGTGAGATTAGAAGATATGAAGCTACGGATTTGTAAAAATCTGAAGAAGTGAGACCTAGAAAGACCAAACCTCTGCCTAATCGACAAATCTTAAAGTAAAGCATTCCCCAACTTTCACAGTCTTTTGTGGCCCCTGTCCCAGCTTCTTAACATGTGCAGACATGAAATTCAAAATCAGTGAATATTTACAGAAAGAATAAATAAAGTTTATCAATTTGAACATTAAATAGCTTGTTTTTAGACTGTATTCTGTTGAATAAAGGTTGAAAAGGATTTGCAGATCATTGCATTCTGTTTTTATTTATGTTTTACACATTGTCCTTACTTTATTGGAAAAGGGGTTTGTACATCATGAAACCCTTCAGTGTTATTATCACACAATCATGATCGTGTGTTCAGTGGACCTCATTATCAGCAGATCTTCATGTGTTTTCTGAAATACAAGCCTGTGTTGTTAATTGCTCCCTGTGAGGCTCGCTTGTTTCTCTGTCCAAGTGGAGCAGTCTCCCCTGGGATGGAGGCGTGCAATCAGGACATCAGGCTAATAAAACAAACTAACTCCTCTCACAATCAGAGGCATCAAAGGTTAGAAAATAAAGCAGCATCATTACTCCACTTGTTGAATGTGAGGTTGCTTCTTTGCCAAGTGTAACACAACAGGCAAAACAAGAACGTGCGTTCTTGAAATCCTCAGAGAAAGATTGAACACGTCTCCAACAAGACCACAGACCGGTACCAGGCCATTACTCATTTGGTTCTGGGTCATAGAGAAGCAGAAATAATATTTTTCCTGTATGAATAAATGAGAATGAGTGGTGTTTTATTTTGAAAGGATGACCTGATTTTTGCATTTCCATCTTTGTAGCTTGACTGTGCAGATTTGACAGTCACTGGGGTGATGAACCAAAAAAATACAACTTGAGATAAACTCACAGTTTCACCTTGTGCTCATGCAGTCTTCCACTTGTGCCCTGAATGTAGCTGTAGATATTTTTGATTCAGTATAAGTACTCAACTTCCTGATGTGGAAGGATTTAAAGGGATAGTTCAGTACTTCTGAAGTGGGGTTGTATTAGCTCCATATAGCCACTAAGTACTTCAGATGCAGTAGAACGTTCTCTCCTCTCCCTCAGTAAGCCACAGTCTGTAAGAGTCTGTTATGCAGATATAGCCGCAAACAGGGAAGTATCATACCAAGAACAATGGGTATTTTCGCCGCCTACAAGAACTCCCATCAAAAAATAATACCACAGTTTAGGAGTATGCTACCTATGCGTGTTTTTAAGTTGCATTAACTTTTTGGAAATGTAAAGTTTATCTGGAACTAACCGACTCACGTCACGCGTTCCTCCGCGCAGCACTTCCACGACCCGCTGAATCACTCCGTCTCCCTCTCAGCTGTTGTAAAAATAACAAGCTAGCGGCTTCAGGCCCCGGTTGTAGCCTCGTGTAACTCTTACCAGGCATTGTAATTCTTTTGTTCTGACTCTTAGCGGTGTACAACGTAGGAAATTAAAAACAAGTGATTATGACAGCGACAATGAAGTTCCATTCACTTTGGAGCCAAGAGGATATCTGTGTGAACCGGAGTTCATGTCAGAAGAAGAGCTGCTGCAGATGGAGACCAAACAGGCCAAAAGAAACAGAGAGGAAAAATCGGTGGAAACTGGAGGTCAAGAAAGAGTCGGAAATACACAGTGGTGCAAGTGTATGAAATGCGACCCAATGCCCATGGACCTGGACTGCTGCTGCTGCTACGAGTGGACCTTGGTTACAGACCGACATACAGATTTCATGCTCTTCTGAATCCTGGAGTATTGTGGACATTCTTCAATAACCTGAAGATAAACTGGAAAAAACGTCCCAAACCTGAAGAACCTAATGCCAGTTTATCCTCAAAGTAAGTAATAATGATCTGTCAGAGACAAACAAGCAGAGAGGAGGAGGCTGTTTACCATAACATTGCAGACTACTTGTGTGTGTGGGTCTCTCTCTCTCACACACACGCACACAACCATTACTGTTTATTAGCCTCTAACTTCTGCTACAACACAATCTTAGCTGTTTCTGACGTAATAATATAAACATACCATCTTCTAAATGCAAGAATATATTTAGATTTTGCCATGACTTTATGTAAATTGTATATAGATATATAGATATGTACACACAATCTGTCAGGTAACGAGAGATGTAGGCATTGGCTGTATATGATGTTAACGTATGCCCTTGTTACGAAGAGGAATATGGTGAAAGCTATGAGTTCTCGATGATACATATCTGTTTCTCCATCCAGGGAAGCAACACCAAAACCCCGTCTCCGAAATATGTGTCAAATAATCTGCTATCAATGAGGCTACAACCGGGGCCTGAAGCCGCTAGCTTCTTATGTATACAACAGCTGAGAGGTTACCAACACTGTTTCAGTGAGTATCAGGATAGTAAAACTAGTATCAGAACTGAAGTTTCAATTTAGCTCTTGTAACAACACAAGTTGATGAAATACTTGCTGTATGGCACATTAATTGTTTAATCTCCTTTATCTTGTATTTGCAATTGTTGGAAGCCATAATTTTAACCTGACTGAATACCCAGCCCTAATATAAACCCTACAAAATGGCGGCAAAACGCATCACCTAAATAAAAACAGCAACAATTCAAAAGACAACATCAAACAGAAAAAATTAACTAAAAGACAGTTAAACAAAACAGCAGAAGAGAAAACAAAAAACATTTTAAATGCAGCCCTATTTCAGTGTCATGCTTTATAATTTGCTCCTGTTTGTACCTGTGCTTTTTTATTGTTTTATTTGTACTTCTTTATATTCGTTTCTTATTTGTTATTTTCATTTTTGTTGTGTATACATTTGTAAATTTTGTGTTGGGTTTTCATGCATGATGGGATTTTGTGTGTGTGTGTGTGTGTGTGTGTGTGTGTGTTGGGGGAGGGGGGCTTACCTTGTTGTGTTCTTTATTTATTAACTGTGTCAAGGAGGTTATGTTTTTGGACCAGTATGTTTGTTTGTTAGTTAGCAAGATTACACAAAAACTACTGGGGGGATTTTGGTGAAATTTTCAGGTGATGCTGGTAATGGCCCAGCTTAAAAATGATTCAATTTTGGTGATGATCCAGATAACTGTCATTAGCGGATGATCGTTTTTGCTCAATAACTTTCTAATAATGACATCAACATGATTCTGGGTGCTAGACGTGGGTTTTCAGGGTCAAGGAATCATAATATGATGGTAACTTTATCATCGAACTTTTGCTTATAGACGTAACAGCAATATGTGAGCTACCTTGGTGAAGGTTTGTGTTCTCTGAGTGTTTTCTAGTTTTATTTGCTATTGTGTTTTTTTTATATTTTATTGGTTTTGCCACCTTTGTTTCACACCTCAGGGCTACCATATTGAGTCATCAAAGTTTACCTTATCATCACTCTAAAAATATAAAAACGTACCTTTAAGATGTTTCAAAAAAATGTATAGCACTCCATGAAAACCTTCGCACAGAGTTGAAAAGTCTGCAGAGGAACAATGTTTGAGATGTTGTAAATAATTCTGTTTGGTGAAAGAAAAATGAGAAGAGCACAGAATAAACCAGCAGGAGTTGCAGCTTTAGAAACTTTACTTTTCAGAGAATCATAAAGGAAATTGAGTTTCTTATGAGACAAGAATCTGAGTGTTCGAGAATAAACTTGTTTATTCAAGCATTTTAGGAATAATAAATAAGAGAGGGATTCAGCTGAAAGAGCAAAATGACTTTTATTTTTGCAGCACTGCTATAAATCCATTTAAATAACCTTTAATATGTTCAACATGCTGCAGTTCTTATGCGAGCCCTACAGTGTAAACGCCAGTGTTCTTCTGTGTTATATATTTATTTTATTACAGTAGTGAGAGAAGAAAACATACAATTCAAGCATTAGTGTTTCAGGAGTTACTGTAGTGGTTACAATTTCAAACAACAGTCTACGACCTTTTTAAAGTGTCATTTTATGTGTAGCTGATAAATGATCAGAATTTTGAAAAGGTTTGTTACAAAAGCGTCTTCGTCATGCAATAACATCTGAAATAAAGAACCCCAGTGATGGCAGTTTAAAATCTTGTTAAAACGTGTTGGCTGGAGGTCTCGAACTGCAAGAGAGGATAAGAGGCGCAGCGGCCTTTTCCCTTCAAATACTCTTAACTTGCCACTAATGGGCCCTCCAGCTCGGACGCACGGCTTTTATTATCAAACAAAACACATAAAATAAAGAGTGAGGTGAACATTCACAAACATACACTCATGTAGGTCCAGAAAAAAAGCTGCTCAGTCACCCTCACATCCACCTCTGTGCAAACATCTGAGTTCAAACAGTTTCTGTGCAAATTAAGTCATAATACACTTGTTAAGGTCGCTCCCTCACACCCGTTACTTCATGAGCGTTGAACGGAAAGAAGCTAAAGTCTCCCTGAACTGAAACTGTGAGTGTGCGTCATTGTGTGTAGTTGCCGGATAAAGGTGTGGGGAAGCACATAGCTGCCCTGGAGACGACTCCGCCTCCTGATTGGACCAAAATGTTCATGTATGATCGCAGCAGGAGGGGAGGGAATAAAATCACAAACTCATATCCTCAGTTTGATTTCCAGTAGAAAACCCTCTCCAAAAAAAAAAATCAATCAGGCTGAGAAGGGGGCTCCAGCAGGGGTGAGCTTGTCCTCCTCTCAGCTCCCATCATCCATCTCTCCAGGAGACGTCAGTTCTCCACGTTGGCCCTGAGTGTGCGCGGTTTAAGTCTCTGGTGCAGACGGTAGTCCTGGCTTGCAGCTCTCCTCAGCGGAGCGGGGGATTGGAGCTGAGTGTTGGTGGTAGAGGTGAGTGACTGGGTCTTTACGGCCCGTGTGAGTGCCCGGCTGCAGCTCACTGAGCGTCTGTCCTCCACGCTGGACTGGGACTCAAGCTGGGCCTCGCACAGCTCCAGGAGGGACACCACCTGCTCCCTCAAAGGAGGGGATTTGAATCTGCGACCCGCCAAGTGGAAGAAGGCTTCTACAAAGGCCTGGAGACCCATACCTACAAAACAGAGAGGGGTAAGTGAGGTAAGAAGTATTTATAGACCTCTTAGGTCCGGACCGGACTTTTCTTGACACGATTTTTGTTTGTTTTTTCTTATTTATTAAAATTCTTATGTTTTTTTCATAATTACAAAGACCCAGCATTAATCCATTGTTAGCATGAACACGGAAACAAGCAGCCAAAAGTTTATTCACTTAATACTTTTAAGTTTTTCAGACCAATGTAAGTTTCATCCAGTTTGTCAAGTCTAGTGCACTGGTTCCTCTTCAAGGTCCCATGTCCTGCAAAATCTACTTTCTTTGTTTTTGAAGTTGATAGAAGGGTTTTGGGGAGCAAAAAAACATGACACCTAATACTAAACTCGTTTTCAGAGAAATGTGCTCTGTCTCTTTAAAGAAAATGCCCCTTAAAATGCTCCTTTTTTACTTCCTTTATGATGTAATAGCTTTACAGCCTCCACCTACATGTGTGTTTTCTGTTCATCACAGGCAGATGCCATGCCTGTAACCCCTTCCCCCATCAGACATTGTTAGGGCAGCCAATCAGCACAGAGCTCATTATATGAGCTCATGTAGCCTCCCCGCCCCCTCAGATTCAAGCGTTTCCAAAGAGGAGAGAAAAAGAGCTGCATTTGATCATTTTTTTAAGTAAACTTAAATCAAATCCTTGCTTAATAGCCTCCCAAAACATGATGAAAACAGTCAAACACACCAGGACATGGGACCTTTACAGCAACAATTTATGACAAGCTTCTTGAGGGCTATGATAACGTAAAACTGGGTGAATGCCCCTAGATTGCAGCTTTTATCAACACTTTTCTCTGACAAAAAAAGGCAGTTAACTCCTCTATGTACTCTTTAAAACAATCGCCAACGATAAGAGACAGAACAGAACAGGACGGTGATGGATGAAGCAAAGAGGAGATAAAAATGTGGGACGGCACAGAAAAGCAGGACAAAAGACTTGGATGGACAATATATCACCATGTGAAAGTTACTCCAGTGTTTAACTATAAAACTATTGTTTGAGGTGGAAAAGTTACATATTGTTGCTATAAATCGTTTTCTTCTGAATAAATTCTGCCTTTGAAACTTTAACTACATCATGGTGACAACAGGTGGAGAAAAAGGGGTTAACAGAGAGAAAAGACAAGCATGTGGCACATATTTAAACCGCTACGCTGAAACTCACTGAACTGTAAATTGAAAGATCTGTCCCATATGTGGACACAGTGCAGAAAACAACAAACCCAGTTAAGTCCTTACTTAAAAGTATATTTGTTTATAATATCTTTTAAATCATCCATTAATCTTTGTGATGTTGCACATTAACAGCTAAACTCTGCCTGCTGCACAAGTATCTAATTCAGAGAGGTGCAACTGGTGATACCGACAAAACGATATGAAGAAACGTAGAGACCTCAGTCAAGGAGGTTAGGTTTTTGCCCGCGTTTGTTAGTTTGTTTATGAACAAGATAACTCAAAAACCACTGAACAGATTAAGGCCTTAAGGATTTGTTAACATTGTGAGATAGAGCAGTTTTCTAAATTTCACTAATAACTCAATAAGTTCTCAACTGATTTTCAGATTTTCAGGGAATGTTCATGACACAAGGAAGAGGTTATTCGGTTATGGTAGTGATTCAAATCCAGATGTGAATCAAGATGAATGAATGAATGAATGAAAGAAATGTATTTCGGTGCAGTTGCAATAAAACAACTTAGAAGATCGAAGTAAAAATTCAAGATTTTCAAGCTGACCGAAAGGATGTAGGCAGAAGCCAAAGCTAACTTAAGCCTACCCCTTCTACAAAAACACAACTATCACAGAAAATCTTTACCTCTAAGAAAGACTAAAATATCTATCTTTCATCTATCTATCTAATGTGAAACGGTTTGACTACAATTTGATTCTTATTCATAAAATTCATACAAATATTTGTCCAATGATGTTTTAATTTTTCTTATTTTTGCAACAAAAAAAACAAAACAAATATCGCGCTGGAAATTAATATCACCATGTTAGTTGTTTCCAGTATCATTCAGTTAAGTTTGAACCATGTAGCTAGAGAAATGTTTCCTCTCTTGCTCAGGTCAAAATAGCACAATCAAAATAGTCACAGTGGGTTTTCCACTTTATCTTTAAAGGCTTTTAAAACCACAGTTTTTGGTTTAAATAAGGGACTGCTTTGCCAAATGATACAGGGGACAAACATGGAGTGTTGAGAAAACATGCGCTTCAAACATGTTTCCTGTTGCAGCCTCTGTTACTCCTGACCCACAGGAAGACAAAACCTGCACCGAACCAATGAAATGAAAAAAACTCAAACAAACTTGGTGGACAGTGGACCGCCGTGATGAGTTAGCCAGCAATTTGCTTCAGGATTTCCAACAATATATCCTCAGGAAAGGTCAATTGCAGGGCATCTTTAAAATCAACTTCTTTTCTCCCAGAAACTTCTCCATACATGCCTTAAGTTCCCTCTCTGGAGTAAGTTATAATTGTTAAACAGAAGTTTTCTGCCTGTTCTTGATTCTCCACAAACCCTCCACCGCGCACACAGAAATAACAGACCCTGACTCCCTGAATACGGATGAGCTCCATCGAAATTCAGCCCACAGCCTCCTCTGTACAGGCCACTCCATCCCCGCTCCATGTGATCTCCATCCATCCATCCTCTCCTCCACGCAAACATTCCTCACAAGGTGCAGAGAGTGAATTATTCATGTCGGATACTCTCTCCGCTGTCACACTGTGATCTCAGCTCATTTCAATTACAGCAGCGCAGTGTCGGAGGGAATCTGACAAAGAATGACACGCAATTATCTCGCAGTACGTTATTTGCTCCCAGTCTGAAGGATACTCGACGTTCTGTCCTCCACGTGTAGATACTTTGTCTGTGGGGTTGTTTTTTGTCTTTGTTTGTGTGTGTTACCTGCTTCTCTGGAATCCGGCGAAGCTCCTGACCAGCGCCGTGTGATGTCGATGTAGAGGATGTCCACTGAGGCCATGGTGAAGTTGCTGTTACTCAGCTTACAGGTCCTAAAAAGGCAAACACCGTATAAGTTTAACAGAGAGAGTGGCTGCCACATTTCAGAATAATGACGACTATCAAAACATGTGAGACAGTCAAACTCTATTTTCAATTATGTGCTAAAGTGATGATTTACTAAAGTGAGATCTCAATCTTTAGAAGTCAGTGTGCTGAATATTAATCTAAAAGCAGGCTATCAAAAATACAATGCTCTCCAAAAAAGGAAAAGAGGCAAACTCTTTAATGCATGCTGTTCAAAAGTCACACGAAAAATGCTGCTGCACGCCTCCTCACAAGGACAAAAAACATGAGCATAAAACACCATTTTCAGCAGTTCTCCATTGGCTTCTCCTACAGTTTAGGATTGATTTTAAAATTGTACTGATTGTTTGTAAAGTTTTAAATGGATTGAGACCGTACCCAGTTGATCTGGTCCACCACTTCACACCAGCTAGATCTCTCCTTTTCGGAGAGCCTCGATCTAATCCCAGGACCAGAGGAGATCGAGCCTTTGTGGTGGCTGCTCCCAGGTCTTGTAGTTCGCTTCCTCTCCATTTAAGATCTGCTCAGTCCCTCATCACTTTCAAGTCACTGCTTCTTCTCTATGACCTTCACATTTAAATGTGCTCTATCAATACATTTTGACTTGACCTTGCCATCAATTTTTTTTTTCTGTTTCCTGAAGCAGCCCTTAAAAACACAGTCGAATTCTGCCACCAGGGGGCTCTCGACTAAACAAAACTGCAGACGATTCAAGACCTCAGTGTGTAGAGACCCACAGTCATAGAGGATCTATGTAAAAGAAAGTGTTGTTTTCATCCATCTTCTTCAATGTGAAGTCAAAAAATGTCAGTATTATAGCTACACAATTATATACAAAGATTTGTTAGTATTAACCACGGGAGAAAGTTTGAGTTGTTTTGCAAAATAGTGCCAAATCAAGTTTTAGATCTAAGGGGGTGGGTAGGCTGCGATAATGAGTGATTGATTAATGATTAGAGGGATGAATGATGATTTTGCAGGACATGAGACCTTTAATACTTTGGGGGTTTTTGGCCTTTACTAATAGCATAGAGACAGTGGACTTGGGGAGGGGGGTAGAGAGAAGGGGAAGACACACTGAAAATGGGCCAGGGGTTAGAATTGAACTCTGGACGCCCACATCAGCAAGAGCCTCAATATATGTTAAGTGCACTGTTTCAACCAACTTCATCATCTTGGCACTCCACAAGGTGCCTTTTTAATGGCAAAGTGACGCACTAAAAGTTTCTAAATAGAGCATAAACCTACAACAAAAATGTAAATAAATATTAACAAACAGAAAGACAAATTCAGCCTCATTTACAAGAATGGATCACAATGTATATGACTAACCTGCAACAGGTTTCTCAGTAAAAGAGTTGTGCTAATCATCATCTCTACAGACTTACACTTACTACAAATACAAAGCACACTTCAAAAACACTGAACTTTCCCTTTAAATCAAGAAAAAAGCACATAAGCAGTCAGTCAGTTTTTTAAAGGACGAATAATAAAGTTCCTACCTAATGAAGGTTCTGAAGGCAGTGGGGCCCAGTCTCATGTTCCCTTTGACCCCAAGGAATCGAATAAAGAGCGCTGCTGTCCTCTCCACCAGCCTCAGGTAGTTAAACTGTTTGGTGTATTTGGGATAAACCTGCTTCAGACACAGAGAGGGCAGAGTTCCTTCATCCGGGCTCCTCAGCTGTGTCTCCGGCTCCATGGGAATCTCCTCTCCATGTTCAGTCCCACCAGATCTCGTCTGAACACTGCAGTCATTTATTTAAAAAAAAAAAACAGAAACAAGGGGTTTTTAGAAGTTTTACTGCACTGGGATTCAAGAATAAACACGCTAACATTTATTGACAAGTTAAAGGAACTTTAAATCCTTATCTTTGGAGGTTTGGAGGCCATAAAAGTCCATGAATGTATTTTTTCCTTTGCTGTCTAACATCAGGGTTGAGAAATAGCCTTCAAGCTCTGCAGGGCTAAAGAAGAAGATTATAAGAGCAGCCCGAAGAGCTTTTGTCTGCTGAGTTACAGAGACAACCACCTGAGGTAGATTAATGCGCCCAGTTTTTCACTGAAGTCTGCTTGAATGGTCTGGCTTGGCAGGAAACAGGAAGAGTGATGTTGCAAGGTGGATAAATCACTTGACATCGTTCTGTGTAAAGCCTCCATACTGTCTGTGCTTGAATTTACAGCATTTGACTGCATAAGTGGAAGACTTATCAACACGCTATGGGCTTCACTGAGACTTCAAAACATAAGACGTAACTTCTTATGAGAGCTAAATTTGATATTGTTCATCAAGTCTGCATACTCAACATGTGCAATTTAGTAGTTTTGAAGAACAGGAGCTACGATGAGAAAGATGAAGTAATGAAGGTGTGTTTTTTGTTTGATACCATAAATGTTTTATGATGTAAATACAGATTTCAGGGCTGAAACTTTTGAGCATTGCTTACTTTGAAAACTAAGCATCATTACCACTATTTTTCAATTTTGTTCTTCTTGTTAAAAGTCTTCTTCGTCCAACTGTTAGAGTGGGAAAATCAAAGATATTTGTTTAAATGAGGATGACCTGTGCTAAACATGAAAAGGTCCAAACTGTCTACAAAAAGCTTCACAACACAATTTATAATCCAAAAAGTCTGTTCGGCACCATTGGTACATTGGTATATTGGTAACCGTTCAATTTATTTCACTAGTCCATCTGGGAAAGAGCCATGGAAAATGTCAATCATTCCGTCAATCGCATTCATTACGGGCCAATCGAATAATCCAGCAGGCTGGTCCTAAATGTCAGAATGTAAGAGACAGAGTGTAAGCCACTTTGTAAAACATCTCTCATCATAACAAGTTGAAAGTTGAGTAAAAAGGTTCTTTCTATAAAGAAGTTTTCAGTGTTGTTGTTTTTTTTTTTCATTTAATAAAGAAATGTGGGGCAGATCTAAAAAAAAAAAAAAAAAAAAAAAAAACTGCTACTGAAGCTGTTAGCATCAATGCTAATCTCTGAACGAGCCGTCCCCTCCTGCCGTCCCCAATGAGCATGATGACAGCGAGAAGTGACTGCAAACATGGCTGCTTGTGCACAGATTAGCATCTTTGTCACCTTCCAAAAAGAAATTATGTCCGAACAGGGCATTATTTCTTCACTGAATGTAAAACAAAACACATGGTTTGTAACTGGAGCTCTTTTGCCAGCCAACCACAGGGCCAGCACATAGAGAAAGACAATGACTCACACACATACTCACACTTTACGACGATTTGGTGTTACCAATAAACCTAACAAGGAGGAAACCCAAATACCTGGATTAGGCCCACACATGCACAGGAAAAACATGCAAACCCCATACAGAAGGGGAACCGGGAGTCAATCCAGCAACCTTCTTGCTGAGAGGCAACAGCACTCCCAGCTGCACCACTGTGCATACCACAAATATATATGTGGTATTAACAATTACAACCAAAATGTTCTTAATTAATATTTTAAGGTAGGATTTTTTAAATTCTAAACAAATCAGAAACAAACACATATATGAGAAATATTCAGTTGGGTTGAAGTATTTCCTATTCTTTCAGTCACACTTCATTTACTAAATATTTTTCCGTCTCACTACCTGCCAAGCTATCAAACTGTTCTTTTCCTGAGGGATTTGCAGCATCCTTCATGCATTCTCAAAATGAGAGAAAGTCAGACATTTTACTCCATTTAAGCTCTGATAAATGTGTGGACATGTACAGTTTTTGACTGACATTTCAGATTCTTCTGCTCCAAAACCTGCTGCACTTTTGACTGCAGGTCAATAACACCCCTATAATCCTAATAAGTTCAGGAGTACTGTGTCCTCCATTAATTTTGATAATAGAAACCTTAGGAGCCAAATCATGTGAACAGTACCCACGTGTATGTGAGGGATTTTAAGGACAGCTCCTATGGATGACACACACACTCACATGAAGGGGGCACAGCGCTGTTGACTTTTATGAGACACTTTCTTTCTCCATGAATTAGTCAGCAGTGTGAATGGCACTGAGAGAGCTCTGCTGAATGTTTTATAGAATCAATCATCTCTCAGCCGCCAGAGGGACCACCCACATCTGTTTAGACAGGACAGGCTCGGCTAAAAATGGACACATCTTCAACAGCAGTGACAGCCAGTCAGACAGTGAGGAGGATGTCTCCAAACAGGAGCAGAAAAGGAAATGATGGAGGTGAACTGAGAGGCTAAAAGGTGAAGAATGGCAGGTTATTTAAAAGGAATACAGAGAACCGCTGCCAAATGGTAGTTGAGTGCAGTGAGGAGGACCGGGCTGTGATTCAGCTGTCATTACCCTGCATAAACGCTATTTCTGACCTCCTGGAGAATAAATCTTAGATGATTTTTTTTTTTTGTCATGCATTTGAAAGCCTTTAAAAGTGGAAGACACGTCAAGGAAAATAATTCAAACTGTCCACACACTTATCTAAATTTCTAAAAATCTGAATTTATTGCCTCCTCTGTGAATGAGTCATACCAAAGCACAAAGCAGAAACTCTCCCACCCGTGACAAAAAAAACCCTTTTGTGTGTGTGTGTGTGTGTGTTAAAGATTTAAACTTGGCCTTTTTTCATAGGTTTATATCCTCATTGGTAAAGCAACAATATGTTTAACTTTATGATAACAATGCCATCAGATAATGATGTCAAAATGCAATAATATAAAGAGGTAGCTCTATGAAGTCAAAATGAAATATCAGTTATCTGCTTCTCTCTGTGGCTTAGCGGTACCTCAGAGTTTTTACTTGTTATTGGCACTTAAGTATTCTGTCTTAATTTCAATAGTCCTAGTGTTATTTTCTGATGTGGCATGAAACGTTTTGCTAATAAAAGCTCTTTCAACCTCAACAACCTCTTAGTGAAAAAAAAAATCAAAACAGTCAGTGACTGGATAGCTCAGTGGGTTATTCTGCTTATGAACAAAGCAGTCGGTCAGGGATTCAAATCCTTGCTAAGGCATATCGTTCCAGGTTATATAGGCAAGGTCCTTCTCGCTACCTCAGATTACAGTTATGATTCTACCTTTTATTTGGATAATAGCTTCTGCTAAATGCAATTGCACAAGTCTACATTTGGAAATGCCAGCAAACAGCACTTCCTTTGTTGTACACTTGAGGCTGTACAAGTCTGAGACTCCCATAATCTGTAGGGCTCTAAGAATAAATCCCTAGTTTTTCCACACAAAACTCAATTTTCGATTTCACAAGATTTTCCCTCTTAAAGAAAATAAACTCTTTATGACACAGGTTTTACACAAAAAAAAATTATTTTAATCTAATCAACTTGTTAATGAGCTAATGAGCATGTTTTTGGTCTGTGGGAGGAAGTTGGAGTGCCCTGAGAGAAACCACGCATGCATGGGAAGAACAAGCAAACTTCACACAGAAAGGACTTGCCCTGCAAGGCCCAGCCCGGGGATCAAACTGTCCTGTGAGGGCACGTGCACTGTGCCACCATGCCACCCAACAACAAGTTGTGATGGACGAGTATTAAATGAAAAACAGAGACTTCAGGAGCAGCCTGACTGTCTGTGTTGACTCTGGGCTTTAGTTTAACATGATTCAAAAAAACGCTCAGTTAAAAACGTGGTCATCTTCAGCATGAACACATCGTCAGAGATCGCTAGCTTACACTCCCCACTCACCTGACTCCTGTTCTGATATCTGCTGGTTCACATCGCACTAAAACTATTTCTCCTCTTCAGTCTTCATTTCTCTTCGCCCTAACCTGTTTCTGCTCCCTTTGACAACTCACGGGTTCACTATCAAAAGTCTATTCATATTTATTAAACTAAAATAAACTCAGAGATGCTCCCTCTTGTGACGTCACAGCTAGTCTGCCATTTTAATGCAGGAGTGAAATAAAATGACTCCAGAGCTCACTGTCGGGTTTTAATTTATAAAATTCATGTAAAATATTTTTTTCCTAGTTATTCCCCAACATATTGTTTCAAAGTGGTCTCTAACCTGCACATCACCCTTAAACAAAAATTGACATGTTCCTTTCATGGCGATGGTCCATTAGTGTCAGAAACAGGTGTGAAACAAGAAAAAAAAACATTTTGTTCTTTAATAAAGGATACCTTTGATGTACATGCCAAATTACAGCCACTATGTGTAATACATACTGTATAAGACCAATTTGTACGGCTAAGATATCAACTTCAGACAATTATATGATGATACCAATATTGATCTGATAACATTGTAAACGGTAAAATGGACTTGAGCTTATATAAAGCTGTTCTAGTCTCTTTGACTACTCAAAGCTGCTTTACACCCTTTAGGTCACATCTACCCATTCACACCCACTCGCTCTCATATTCACTACCTGAGGGTTAGAGTATCTATGTCAGTAATCCATCAGTATCAACTAACACATTGACGACTTCTCATGTCCATTTACACGCCACTGATGCAGCAGTGGGAGCCCAAAGACACATCGCCATGTGACAGCTGGAGCTGGGCTCGAACCTGCAACCTTCCGATTACCGACCAACGCCCTCATTGAACATCCCAAAATATGACATTATTGAGTGATTTGTTTGATGTGACATGTATGTTAGTGTTTTTTTGTTTTTTTTTTAACACATTTTACATTGGGATTGCCGAGTTCCCTGATCTGTAAAATAACTTTACCGTCTGGTACTAATAAAGAAACCCTGAACCTTATTCCACCATTGTTAATGGACTGTTGTGTTGTTCTGTAATGTTATACAGGTATTTGGCACCAGCAATTCAAGGAGTCAGAGAAGTCTAGACAATAATGTGTACTGCCAATTTGATACTTTTTCCAATCTTTTGTTATAAATGGTAACTGCTGACAAGTTTACAAGTCTGGTGTGATGGTGTAAAAGCTAAGCTGTAAGAGTAAAATTATATTTGGCTCTAATTAGAACAAGAAACTTGTGTGTGAATGATTAATAAAAAAGAATGGATTTTGTTAAAAACAGCACGAATTGGATCACAGTACTGCTTATCTCTTTGCATCAACATTCACTTGTAGTTTAGTTCAGTTCGTTCACGCAGTTTGCTCCTGTTTAGTATCTTAAATTAAGGAACTGTTAGCATCTGACCTGAAATCTGATTTTCCACCCCAAAATCCCCTACATTCATAAAGGCTGGGTTTACACAGTGGGCCTGTCATTTATTTATTTAAATAGAGGACAGTGCACATTAATGAACATTAACATGTAAATGTGTCAGATTATAGTCACAGGCTAATTCCCATCTGAAGTCCCTGGCAGGTTGGTGTAATGCATTTGTACAGGTATGTACAATTCTTGTTTCCTTGGTTTTTTTTTTTTGGCTCTGGAGTCATTTTATTTCACTCCGGCCTATGAAGAAAAAGGTTTGGACACCTAGTCTCGTGCATCATTTAGACAGGATATATGAATTTGCGTAGGTGTTTGTTAGATAAAAACTATGTAAGTAAAACCTTAGAGCAGGGTGATTAAAATGTGTTGATGTTAAATGAAAGTACATCACAGTATGGTCGTGGTTTGTCTTAATGAACACAGGGGATAACAAAACCTCTATCTATTTGATTTGATTGGAACTTAAACATCTCATGATTGGTTAATGTTGAGGTGTTAATGTTGTTAGGCAGAGTTTTTGACAAATGGTTTGACCTCAGCTGCATTGGATATGCACTCAAATCAACTCTGTACTAATCATTTCCTTTTATTCAAATGAACCTTTTGTTAAAGTCCCACACTTTATACTAAGGTGTGTGTGTCCATGCATTTGAGCCTTTTTGTTCGCCCACACTCTCACATTCTTCTCTCGTAATGGCCCATAAATCAACCTCAGAGACATTTAACACAGGATTAATGAGGCGGCTGAGAGAAGAACATGTCTGAGTCTCTCTGATACCATCACAACTTTCTCCTCATTTATCTCTTTCCCTTTTTCTCCAAAATGTCACTTTTCCCTTTTTGTTCAGCCATTTTACATCAACTAATCCTTCTTATATAAGCTCTCGCTAGGACCCCTTTAAATAATTGAACTTTTCTCTTTTTCTCAGCTGTACAGTATGTTTATTGTGTGCCTGTTTAGTTCTCATCTCTTTCACTACATCTTAAATCACACAGCTCTGGATTTATTTAGAACTCTGTGTTCTGAATGATTAAATCTCATCTATCCCACTGCACAACAGCTGTCAATGACTACCACACAATACTTGTTCACTCTGTGGTAGACCATCTGAAAAGGGCACATACTCATTAGCCTCCTGTTGTAAAGTTGGGAACAATTTGTTCCCCAAAAACTGGGTTAGAAACACTGAAAGTTTGTAGAAGAAAAAGAAACTGGAGCATGTTTCCCTGTTTACTAAAGCTTCAGTCAATTAAATTATATAATAAAAAAGTCAGCAGTTTCAATCTTCTATTTTCTGATTGAAGACCCCTACTGTTAATAAATGTTTCATCAGATTTAACAAAAATGAGAGGGGGGCTTGCAGTGCAGCTGGATCTGCCCGACTCATTTTCTGTAATAAGGCTGATCCATCTTTCAAAGCTCCAAGCTGGAATGATCGAACTACGGTAAGTCTGCAGCATCCTTTCAGGAGAAAGGGGGAGCTATGAGAGTGATGACCATGACGACAGTGTAAAGCGAGTGCATGTCTATTAACATTGGCTGCACATACAGAAATGAGCAGAGATGCAGTTTCATCAGCGCTGGTCAACATTTCTGCATTAAGTGAGGAACAATAACACTAAAAGCATTTCTGGATGGAAAAGATCTTTTTGCTCCTCTTCTTACATGTTTTGGGAGAGTTTCCAATAGCATTAACTCACTTTTGTAGTTCACACTGTGGAAGTACTGCCCATCTACTACATCATCTGATTGGTCCACAATGGATGCGATTGAAAGCACTATCATCCAGTCACCTCCAGGTATGTTCTTGGAAAGGTTCTGCCCTCGCAAAATACTTTTGATGGCCCAGATGGACAAGTAAATTCATTCTGTAAAGTACATAATGAACTGTCTATCTGGCAAGCCAGGCTAAGGGAATTAACAAATTTAAAACAGTGGAAAAAGTTTATGTTAAAAAAAATCAACATAAAAGATGTTACAGGGTCTTTTTAACTCAGTCCTTCGTCATTGGAGCCCTCCTTGTTGTATCTATTAAGAGTTGATGTCCCTCAGGATCCATTAGAAAATAAGAGTGATACTTTGCTTTTCAGAATTGACATCAACTTCATGTGTCCTTATAAATAAAATTCAGATTTTCTGGATTTTATCAACTTAATTACTTTTGAAAAGACTATAAGGTAAGATAAGGTAAATCTTTTCATTGTTTTGGTTACATACTGTGGGTGCTATGCATACCTCAAAGCTGACCCATGGATCTCTGTGTCCCTCTTTGGGTTGCCTGGCCCACAGGTCAGGAACCACAGGCTTAACTGATCATCAATATAATTTAGGGTTAAATTTTTGTCATTTAACCAATAGAGTATCAGTCTTAACAATCAGAGCCTCACTGCTAAAATAATTGATTTTTTTTGTATCATGGCTGAAAAGTTGACTGTAGATATATTTTATTTTTGACTAAACTAGCAAGTGTATCTATCTTAAATTGTAAAGAAAACTAACAAACTCACTGACCAAATTATATTCAAACAAGTTTCTGCCAAATCCTAGACTTCTTTTTCTTTCAGTTGAATCTTAATCATGGTGTTGCTTTATTTACTTTTGCAGTAGTCCTTTCACCAACATGGAAGCATAAAATGAAATGTAACCAAAGTTGTTTTTTTTTAAAGTTTAGGCATAGAGAAGGATTTTTTCTACAACACATTATTTTATTTTGCAATTTTTGATCTTCCAAAAGAACCTACCTAATTTCTAGGCCAATGTCTAGACCTTTTTCTTGTGTTGCCCTCAAACAGGTATTAACGTTTATTCATCATTAAAACAGAATCAAAGGCTGTCATTCTGGTAAAGTGACAAGTGATTTTCATTTAGTGCATGTGCCTCACAGCAAGAAGGTTCGAACCCTTTGTCAGTCAGGGCCTTTCTCTATGGAGTGCATGTTCTCCCCGTGCATGTGTGGGTTCTCTCTGGGCACTCTGGCTCCTCCCACATAACAAAGACATGCTCATTAGGTTAATTGGTGATTCTAAATTGTCCTTAGGTATGGGTGTGAGGGTGAATGGTTGTCTGTCTCTCTATGTGGCCCTGTGATTGGCTGGCAGCCAGTCCAGGATGCACCCTGCCTCCCAGCCAATGTCAGGTGGGACTGGTTCGAGCTCCCACGACCCCAAAAGGAATAAGCGGTATAGATAATGGATGGATGGAACATAAATATATACTGCCATCCAAGCAAAAACTATTAGAGGTTGATTTTTGGTCATTTTTGCCCAGCCCTGCTCTGATAAATACTGAGGTTACCAAAGCCTTATGATCTAAGATGACATAAAAAGCCTTTAGGGTATTAGATTAAAGGATTAGGAGTCTCCTAAAGGATGTGTATATGAATTAGTTGTAAATACTCTGTTTACTGTATTAGAATATAGTTCAAGTAATCCAAATACAGCAAGTAACCCGGCTGCCCCTGGCTCAATACAAATAATGTGGGTGGAACAAGGATTAAAGTTATTATAGGCGCATTGTAATAATATGATTTGGTTCATGAGTATAATAGTTAAGCAGGTTTTATCCCTGAGAAGACATCCCTCTCACTTGCAGAACAAAGCAGATCAAATATCTGATACAGGAGATAATCTGGGGAGGAGGCAAGGGAGAGAAACGTGGGAGAGAGGCTAGAAACTGAGATGGTGGCAGAATAGAAACAGTAAATCTTCTTGTCACAGAAGAAAAACAGATTGAGGGGTGTAAAAAAGCACCAAAAGAGATTTACAGCGCGGCGGCACATAGGGCCAGTCAGCCAGGGAGACTGAGCCACTAAACTTGTACAGTAACGTGTGAATTTTCACCAGCTCTCGGCTGAATTTAATTTTTTCGTTTAACAGGCTTAGAGAGAGCTGCTGAGCTCGGCTTGGAGAGGGAGATATCATGTCCCTATAAGTGGACTCTGAAAGACCAGCAGACAAAGAGTGGAGGCGCTGAAACCTTCATCTGTGTGTATATGTGTGCGAAAGCGTGTTTATTTACATTGAAGGTTTCTTGAGGCTGGGGTCCATAAGGCGCAAAGTATCCCTGATCACTCCCACTTTTACCTCCTCGTCAACAGGACTGGGAACATATTCAAACACTCCAGGTGAAATCTGAAACATAACACACACGTCTAATCAAACAGAGTCAATAATAATGATGAAGACAAAATGGTCATTATGATAATTTTCACATTTACCTCTTGTTCATGCTCTATTCTCATACTGGGATTGGAGTTGACCTCAAGTAATACTGGCTTCAAGTTTTTCATCAGCAGGATGTCAAATCCTAAAATCTGGGACACAAAGTCAAAAAATTCTATTAGTGTTAAAAAAAGAGTGATACAGAGAAGTTAACAGTGGACTGGCCTGCAGGTGGCTTTTCTTTTCATTTTGTAAAATACATCATTCAGATTTAGGCTGCTTTGCTGATGTTCTCTGAGGCCTGGTTGTCCTAAAGCAGTGGTTCTCAAATGGTGTGACAGGGCACACTGGGGCGCCTTGAGGCAAGTCCCAGTGAACCTATTAGTACATCCATGCAACCTCTTTCCCGCATGTCTTCCCCCACTCTCTGTCTTCATATTCTAACTCTATCTACAGTCTCAGTTTTATTAATTGAGGCAAAAGGGACAAAAATAAATTTAAAACTAGAAAAGTACACAGAGAGCGCAGACCTCCGCCAAGCAGCGGAGTTCCACCCATAAATTGTGATTTCCACCCAACATTATAGTCCTATATTTATTTTATGCGCACATTGTGGAATGAAAAATATCAGTCTGCAAGAAGTGTGATTATTGTTGATATAAATGTCATCCAATAGAGTGACCTAGTTAGTAGTGGGTCATGTAACTTGTTGACTGAACCAGTTTGCTGCTCCTTGTACAGGTGTTGGTGTTGTGCGCACCGCGGCGCTTCCAGTGGGAGATGTCACCAACCTGTCAGCCGGAGAAAACGACGGCGCTTCGGTGCGCAGCGCGTTCCCTCTATGTGGAGTTTGGGGGTTAGGTTTTTACACTCACACACACAGACTTCTGCTATGACGGACTATTTCCGTCTTGACATTATCAGCAACTTTGTTTCAAGTGATTATAGTAATGTTACTAGTACAGTGGTTCCCAACCTTTTTTTGTCGGTGACCCCATTTTGGCACCACAAATTTCTGGGGACCCCGGAGACTTTTTTTTTCTAGAATTAGCTTTTCATCATGTTAGCTATAGTGTACAAACCATGGAGGTTTGTTATGCTGTTTTTTCCTACTGACTGCAACTTTGTGTGTTGAGTTGAAGCGAGGGAACTGAAGCACCAGTATCTGTTAAGTCACGTGATCGCAGCCTTCAATCAAGTTGCACCAGCTCATATTTTTTAAATGCTGCATTTTGTTTGAACTACATTTATATTTGAGAAAGTAAAAGTATAGAATACAGTTGTTAAAGATTGTGTGTGGTGTTTTCATTTTAAAAAGAATAATAATTAGTGAAAAAAAATGTTATCAGTAGCCTAATTTTTTTTTTAATCAATTACTAGACATTTCAGGCGACCCCATTTGAATTCCAGGCGACCCCATGTGGGGTCCCGACCCCAAGGTTGATAAACACTGTGTAACTAGTAGTTATGAGTTGTAGAGGACTGGGATGTTTATTACACTTTCGGTAGAGTCTGCTGCCTTAATTTATCTTAGAAACCTAGGCTCCAGGAACAGCGCCGGGCTTTCTCCATTGTCAATTTTTTCCTCCTCTCCGCTATGTCTGTGAGCAGAACTGTGCATGCACAGCTTTCACTGCTCATTGGCTGTTCGGCATGCCTCTGCATGTAACCAGAGCGTGTAACCAATCAGATGGTGGTGTGGGTGGGACAATGCTGGAGACAGAGTGGAGACAGCAGACAAAGCGGCATGGAGAACTTCCCCCTGGCATTGCAAGGGAAGGTGGGAAAAGTAGTGACATAGGCTTGAAAAAGTAGACGTCAGTTTGCAAATAGACTACAATTCCCATAATGCCATAAATGAATGGGATTTGCCGTTATAAACTCCATTTTTTTTTGTGAAGTTAATCAGGATCGGATCAGAACCAAAATGTATTGGCTTCTTCCTTGGACCAAACCACACCTCTGCTAATATTTTCATGTAAATCCATCCAGTAGTTTTTGTGTAATCTTGCTAACAAACAAACAGATTCACAGACAAACAAACAGACAGACCCTGCAAAAACATAATCTCCTTGCCGGAGATAATAAAAAATCAGCCTTGTTTGAAATCTTATCCTTCTCAAGAGACAATATTTTGACCTCCACTTTACCTGAAAGCAAGTAGGTCCTGGTTTGCCTGGTGGTATATCAGCCTGATAGTAGACTCTGAGTTCTGGCACCACAGCTATGACAGTCTTAATGACGAGAGCGATGATGTCGGACCACACCCTCTTAATGTCGACACCTCTAGCTGCCAGCCTGTACAGTACACTAGAGAGGGTGCGTTTGCTGCCTGTGTTTTGACTGTCAGAGTGAACAAAGTTTCCACTGTGGACGTTGAGAGAGTAATTTGTTAGATGCATGAAGACGTGGGTGAGGTTCTTCTGGCTTGGTTCCTACGCAAAGAGAACAAGAACGACAGTAATTATACGTATTCTGTAAAGTTATAAGATACATTTTTCCAGCATCATCTGCGTAGTCATGGTTACCTGGTAGGGCTCAGTGCAAAAACGCGTTAGGCCTTCTTTGGCAATGTAGATCTCAAGTGGCTCCAGAGACTTGATAAGCACGTAGAGGCGGATATCAAACTTGAGCTTGTCGATGAGTAATGGCTTGTTGATGTACTCCTGCACTACAGACTGTTTGGCCTGCGAACCTGTCATGACTTTCAGTTCACTGGGGTCACGGATGAGGTAGATGCCGTCCCCCTGGGAGCCTCCATCTGGCTTCACAATGAAGGTAGGATTCACTGAAGGATCCTTCTCCTTTACCATACGGATCTAGAGCAAAGAGTGGAGAGAGTGGTTGCTAGTAATGCCTTATTTGGCACACTTTAAATATCAACTCTGCATACCAAGGCGTTCTTTGAATAACGTGGCTTGACAAGGCCTCAGACATTACTAAGAGGTATTGGATACAGCACCTCTGCACGGGAAATTTCTCTAACTCAGGCTGTCTTCTCTGAGCTATGTGCCTGTTCACAGTGGGTGTTTAACTTGATTTGATGCTTCCTCTGAACAAAAAGGAACAATTACTGGCCGTTTGACTCCATTAGACTAAATCAATTGGAAGAGTTGATGAATACATAAAAGTTAGCTGAAGTTTACCGCTGACTCTGTACATGTTTTTGCTAAGTTTTCCTAAGTTGTGCAGATGGGTCATCCTGATTCAATGTCTGTAATCAGGCAGATTCATCTTGCCAAGCTCCAATATACAACAACTGTGAGAGGCTCAAAGCAGCACGGTCCAATCAGCGTCCTTTAAAGCAGGAAGAGGTTGGAGCTGCGAGCAAGACAACAGCAGGAAGTGACTGCCTGTGCGAAGATTAGCATTTGATGCTAACAACTTCAGCAGCAGTTTTTTTAGATCTGGACCACATTTCTTTATTAAATATAAAAACAAACAACAATACCACAAACTTCTCTATAGAAAGAATATTTTCACTTCAAGTTCTGTCCTTTACATTACAGCTATTACTCCAGCCTACTAGATTATGTGATTGGCCCATAGTGAATATGATTGATGAAACGATCATCCAGTCACCTAATGGATATGCTTTGAAAGGTTCTGAACCGTCCATCTGCTTAGTTGAGTGAGAGAAATGCATTAATTTTAGAAATTTAACAAAACAGCAGTTGAATCTTTTCCTATATTATCTGAGGTGTTTGGGGGACGCTGCATGTCATGAGCACATGTGTTTTAACGGAGCAAAAGATTTTGTGAAGGCAGAGATGATGACCAAGACAATGAACGTCCTGGGCGCCCATGCACATCAAAAACTTCTGAGAAACATTCACCAAACTGAACAAATAGTCTGAAATGGTCTATGGTGATAGACTGCTTGGCAAATTCTGCCTATAAATTTGAACATGACAAAAGTGTGTGCCAAAGATAACTCAGAACTTTTGATTGCTAATCAAAAGGAAGAACACAAGCAAATTTGTGAATTTTGTAACAAACTGAAAGAAACCCACATTTTTAGAGGAAGTGATTACATGCTATGAAACTTGAATTCCAATATGAACCTGAGACCAAACAACAGTTATCAAATATGAAGAAAGCACGAAAAAGCAAGTCAAAATTCAAGACCATGTTGATTGTTTTTTCTTTGACATTAGGTGTATAAATTTGGAGGAGTGAGTTCAAGGACGGTCAGCTGTGAATCAACACTATTACAAAAAGGTTCTCAAAAAACTGTGAGAAAAATTCTGAAGAAAGCGACCACAGTTGTGGGAAATTGTTCATTCTTTATCAAGACAACGCACCAGCCCACACTGTCCTCTTGATAAATGATTTTTTGGCCCAAAACCAAACCCCCAATATTTGACCACCCTCCCTATTCACCTGATCTAGCACTGTGTGACTTTTTCCTTTTTTTTCTATAAGATCAAATCTGTGCTCAAAGAAACAAGTTTTGAGTCTGTCAGAAGTTAGGAAAAGAATGGCAAAGGTTCTGAGACAACTCTCCGACGAACTACCTTCTTAAACATAATAAATAAAAACAAGCTTTCATGTTTTATGCTTTGTACTGTTGCTTTTTTTTTAAATTGCTAATTTTTACATACATATACTTCTTTATATATAGAAGTATACAGATTAAGAACACTGGTGGGTTTTTTCGGTCTTGTGAAAATTGTGTACTTATAATTTAATAGTAGAAAGAAAAGCAGATTGAAATATTTTGACCCCAAATAATTTAAGTCCAAAAATCCCTTTAGTCCAACATTAAACCTTTGTAGAGTACCTTCTTTATGTTACATGGCTAAATAAATGTGCCTTATTTGCCAAGCTGAGATGTAAAGATGTAAACCTGATTCAAGTATTTACAGTTTAACCAAATCTACTGCTTTATCATATAAGGCCAAAATAATTTTTCATCTTTTTGTTATTGCTTTAATTTAACCTGACATACAAAGCATACTGAAAGAACCATTGTCAAACATTTTCAGTGTTGCAGGTTTTGTCTACAGTAAACTATATTGGAAAGAACAGTTTAATCCTCTGGCACCCTCTGGTGGATGAAATATGCTTTTACAGTTTTACATTAATGTGATATCCCTCGAACAGAACTCCTCATCCTCTACCAATGCCATTGCTTCACTACATAAACTAAGAATTACACTCATTTTCAGACATTTTTACAAAACTGAAGAGACTTCAGACTGTTTACTGCGGTTGACAATATCATCAACTACTTTAACATTTTTAAATAAAAAGCAACATAAATGTTTTACTACCTTCGCCAATGAAGTTATGTTTTTGCGTTTGTTAGTGGTGGTAATCCAAAACTGTATGCAGAGCTGGGAATTTTTTACTAACATTGTGAGATATGGCAGCTTTCCACATTTTTACGAATAACTCAATGAGTTCTCAATGAATTTTGATGGCGTTTTTAGGGAATGTTGGTCATGGCACTAAGGAGAACTGATTAGATTTTGGTGGTGATCCACTAAGGATTTGGATCCAAGAATTTTTTTCAGGGATTTGTTAACAGTGCGAGATAAGGCATTTTCCCACATTTTTGACAATAACTCACCCAACAATGTTTGAAGTGCCTAGGTGTGTGCTCTTGAACCACTTCAAGTTGTATATAAAACAATCAAAAAGATGAACAACAAGCACATAAGTATGGGAAATGTGAGCAAAGGAAACATCATTTTATATTGGACTATTTTGCCTTCCCCTTTCCTCAACAAAAATCAGCTTAGACAAACACAGAATCTGTTTTCTCAGCAATGGGCACACTTGCTAACAAAGCATAAAATGATTTTCTTACAATGAAATCACCCAAGGAAAAAACTTTAAGCCCTCTATTCTCTTTGTAGCTTTTATTCACTGTCCAATGAATCTCCTCTCTCTTTCAATGCTGTATTTCCTCCACAAGATAATCCCCCCTTGATTCAGCCATGTGTTAGGAAGAGCCTGATGACCATAAAAAGTAACGCAGAGAAATGTGGAACAGTTGGTCGTCTTTGCCTCGAGGAAACGGGCAATGAAGCGAGCACACGACACAAGAACTTAACAGCACATTGACTGTTGCAGTGTAAAGTGGTCAGAGAGTGGAAACTGGTGCTATTTTAAAAAATCCAGTACACTCAACACATTAAGAGTGTAATTTCTTAAAAGCTGAATCTTGTGGGGAAGTAAAGAAGCAACAAATAAACAGCAACAGTACAGCCTATCAGGGGTTTGATTCTGCAATCAGATCACTGGGCAGTGTCTATACAGCATCCTATACATGGAAGCCAAGACAGGAATAATCTTGGCCTGATCTGCAAACACAAGACCTCTGTTGACTTATTAAGGCAGGATAAGTGCAGGTGCAATTAATGACATTTACAATGGCTGCATTCCATTTAGGTTTCCCACATCCCGGGCCATGTTGCTACGCTCATCTCTACATGTGCACTAAAATGGAGTGAAGCCATCTTTAATGTAGTGTTCGCTGCAGGAAAATCAACCAGGCAAGGTGGGGGGTGGGGGAGTGGCTCTGATAGAAAAGGGCACAAATTTGGCAGGTTTGGGATGAGAAAAAACAGAAGCTTGATTCTAAATCAGGTCTTTCAGTTTTATTCATTAAGTTCAATAAACATTTTTTTTCTATTTTAAAAGTACATTATGATTGTTAGTCAGGAAACTGTCAGAATTCTGTGATTGGACACGTTTAGCAGGGTAAGTAAGAGTATAGAAAGACATATCTGTTACGTGTGTGCGTATAAACTTCTTACTAAGCTTGGATAAAGTAAATGTCTCATTTGGGCACCCAGTCAAAAAATGTCACCTCGCTTGTTTGACTGCCACATTTACAGACTCGTCATGCCTAAACCCCACAAAGGAACACCAGAGGGGCTCAGTTAATGGGAGAAAGGGGAGAAGAAGTGGGACAGGGGCTCAACTCCTAACCAGGTAAAAGTAAGACAGCTTTTCAGTTTTGGATGACTATATCTTCCATTTGTCAAAGAGACAAACACAGATCAACGCCCATTTTGGGGGTTCAGATACCTTGCTGAATGTGTGCACAAAATGCATTCACAGTGGTAATTTGCACCTGGTTTTCATTTGTGCACCTCCTATGTAAATATCCACCTATACATAGGACATTCAGGGAATGTTGGTCAAGGCACAAGGGGCAAGTGACTAGATTTTGTTTTTTTTTCTCCAAGGTTTTATAAAAAGTGCAAGATAGGGCCGTTTCCCACATTTTTTCAATAACTTTCATGACAATTTTGGAAATGCCTTGGTGCATGTGTATGCTCTTGGAGAACTTCTTGTTTGTGTGTTTCATTTTAGTAAAAGTAGAAAACATCAAAAGCTATCTTACATCTAAATTTCGAAAAGAACAGAACAAAACAGAAATATATTTAGAAAGAAGAAGGGGAAGAAAAAAAGGAATAAAAAGGTTCGTCATTGGTGTGAGGAAGACCTTGTACTGAATTTGTATAATAGTGAAGTTAAACAAGTCTTTCTTTGGGGTAAATTTTAGTTAGTTTTTGAATGTTGCCTCTTACGTCATTGGTTAATTTTTCATCTTCATCTTCTAAAGTTTGTTTTATCGAGCATGCCGTACTTGAGAGGTTTATATAAAACAGGAAAGGCTAAAAGAACAATAATATTTTCAGGACCTAGATGGACAAAGACTGTTTTTCAGTGCAGTATGTGTGAGTGTGCCTGAAAGTGCATCATAGTATGAACCAAGTGTTGTTATGTTTTTATTATCATCAGTAGTTAAGGCGAACTTAAAAACATATCTGCAAACTGAAAATACTTTCAAGCCCAGTCAGAGTAAAACTTAACAAAAATCATTTAAGATAAGTACCAGGGCACAAAGTTGTTTATTAATCTAGGTTGTAGCTGTTATAACTGTGGTGTAAAATAGGCTTCACAGCAAATCTTCACCACGCTTAAAAGAATATCCAAAGTGTTTTGTTGCTGCAGCCTCATCATTCTTTCAGCGTGTGGCTGTTTGAAGTTTCAACTGTTATTATTACCTGAACAGGGAAACAATGGGAGGATGTAGACTGAAGGGGAGTTAGATTATCTTCAGTGCCAACTCAATACTGTATGCAGTTTATGCTGCTGTGACAACAGGACTTTTGTACATTGGCAATGCTAGCAAAAAAATAAATGCATCAGTTCACTAAGTTTATGTGTTATGTGCTATATGTACGTGACAATATGCAATCTTATGCATTGAAGTATTTAACTATACCTGAGTGGAAAACTGCTGATACTCCTCCGGCAGGATCCAGGAACGGGGATAGAAGTCGTATTCATCAGGAAACAGCTCCTGCATAGTCCGCATCGCTCGGCTCAGATTGATTTTCCTCAGCATTTCAATCATCCCTAAAATGCATAATGCAGCAGTTCAGGGATTGACTGCAAATGTAAGAGACTGATGTGTACATAAAAGCATCACAGGAGGCTGGAGTAATGTGATTTCTTCCTAATACAATAATCTCTGGAGTCTGATAATTACCATACAATAGAGAGGTCAGCATGAGGATCAGTCAGGCTTTAACTAAATCCCTATTGTTGTGATTAAAGAACACCAAGTAAACTAAGAAGTGCACGCTGAGATGAGGACAGCACTCCACTAACAGCTCAACAAGTGTAACTGCAGGACTTCATTTACTTGCAGAGGTTTATGGATGAAGAGAGAGGCAAAGCAGTTACAATACCTGGGAATTTGTTCACCTGCCCTGAGGCGATATTTTCATTGTCGTGGAAGGAAACACCATGCCAGTAGATGTCACATGGTGCTCGTCGTCCTAGAGGAAACTGAAGAAGAGTAAAAAGGAAAAAAATAAAGTAACTAATAAAGAATAATATGAACATTTATTTAATCAAAAACACACTTTTCTGTAGCTGTAGATGAAACTGAAGGCTTATTCTGTTAGTACGGCCTGGGACATGGGTAATTGGTGGTTGTCCATCTGATCCAAGAGTGGTCAGATTATCTGGTGGTGCGTGTTCGATTGTGATGGGCCAGGAAAGAGGAGAGTTAGTGATTCTGTAAAAGGATTACAAGATCTAGGGAAGCCTACTGTCACCTCGGTTGCTGCCCACACTTACACAGTCCAAACAGCATGCTTTGGGCTCAAATGTAAGAGCAGGATGTTTTGTTTGTTGTGTGAAGTGCAGAGTTTTGATCCACTGAACAAAGACAGACATGTTTATAGCCCTGGCAATTTGTTGAACAGGGACTAAGTGGTGAACCAATCTCTGCAGGATGTTGGGATAAGATATACACACACTTTCCACTACCAGCCATTAGTCATTTTCAGGCTGCCAGATCCAGATGCATTATTTATGTATCCTGAGATGTTTAGCCGACACTAAAACTGCGAGAGAGGCGTCACTGTGGACAGGGTGATCCCTCTTTTGTTTTGGTACCAGAGCAAAGGTTTTCATGGGATGAGAAGGGAAAGGCAGAGACAGTGGGGGAGAGTACGGCACTGTGATGATGTTCATGTTAGACTTTGAGATCAGAGATTACAAGTGGTCATTAAAAAGTATACATACACTTGTTATCAATTTGTTTAACAGAGGCTTAATTTGGGAATCTTGTCATCACAGGTGGTCTAGATTTGAACTCTACCTGGAGCCTCTTTTACACATGGACACACTTCTTTGTGTCTAAACCATTGAAATGTGTATTTCACATTACATATTATATTGGATCAAGAATTGAATCATTTTAAACTCAACCTGAAACAGTTTTTAAAGAGGACCCAGACTTGTAGTCATTAATGATCATGTGCGTCCTGTTTTGTTTTTTTGAATCATTGTATATACTGTTTTCTATTGTTTTTTCTGTATTTGTTTTAGGTTTTTTTGTCTGTTTGTTTAAACAGTATTTATTGTTGTTTTTAATGTTTTTAAAGGCCCAAGTAGGGACAAGCATTGCAAATTAGCTCAGGCTATAAATGCTGTAGTGTGTGGCAACATTCCCTTGCTTCATACTGTCCCTATACAAATAAACATTAAGTAAAATGAAATAAAATAAATATATGATCTTGAAGAGGAGTGTAGTTTTTTATCCCTTTTAAGCAGTGTGACCAGAAATTCCTGCTATCACCTCCTATTGTTATTTCTTAGTCAACAGCAAACAGCATTAAGACTCACTTCAGCCATATTCTGGCAGTAAGACTGCATCAAAACAAGCTACCAGACAAAGTATCTGGGAAAATTCAGCTTATAATAGTTGTTATTAGTCCCTTTTTTAAACTAATGACTGTTTGAATATTCAGAAATCATCCATTCTTAATTTACACACTGTTCTCTTATGCTTCCACAATGCTCTATGGCACTTTTAAGTGTCAGCAGTATTTTGCTCTAAGGGCTTAAAGTTTCAGTCCTGTGGAAGCACATTGTGAAACAGCTTATTGTCTGAACTGCTGAAAAAAAAGTGAGTGTTTTCTTAAGAAAACAAAAAGCACTGGATGAAGCCACAAGTGATGGTTTAAAGCAGGGGTCGGCAACTGGCAGCCCAAGGACCGCATGAGGCCCTCCTACTCATTAAATGCATCCCACCAGTCAATTTCAAATTTCCAAGATTTTAAACATAAGGATGAAAATCAGCCATGTGCTTCTGCCTGAATTGTCTCTACAATATCAAGTACAGAGGCATCACAACATGAAAACAGCAGCATTCCCAATATAATATTTTACACCTGTTAAATGTTTTGTTTTTATAAGAAATTAGTAGACATGGTTTGTTATAATAATTTTTTGTCAACATCTTAATACATTTTTAAAAATCCACAGTAAATTGAACTTTAATAATCAGCAGTTCAATGCATTGGCTTTACTTTCATGTTTGGCTAATTAAATTCAGCTTCACTTTTGGAGATTAAAATATTAATTTTTGCATCATAAATTGTGATGACAGCTATAAACATATGCTGTCTGTTAAAAACCTTGCATCCAAAAATAATTTCTTCTTCAAGAAAAGCAAAAATTCCTCTATTTTTAGAATAAAAAAGTAATATGTTGTTATAATTGGAATTTGTTTTCATTATTTGGTTAGAAAAACCCATTTACAACTGCAATAGGTGACAAAAAGTACTGACTTATAAGCAAATTAAAAATAATTTAGAATGGAAATATGAGCTTTCTGCCCAACAGCACCAACAGATATTCTTTTGTTATGTTATAGATGTTGTTGATTGTCTTAATGAGAGTATCCTTTAATTTATGGCATTTTGCCCCCTGAGCCTGAGAACAACATCAATTACAAAGATCTGTCTGCGCCTTTGCCAGAGCAAATATCTGTCGTCTAACAGTGCTGAAGATGGACTCATTTTAACCTAAACTATTTCATTTACACAGTTTACCAGCTCAAACTACACATTCTTTGTTGATTTGAACAGCATAACACCTTAAAACTTAAACTTCTCCTCACATACTGACATGAAAGTAAGCCGGAGCTCATTAAAGTTTGTTCTGATATTTTAAGTCTCGGAGAAAAGCAGATTTTTTTTTTCCTGAAACTGCACTAATAAATGTTTCTCCTCTTTTTAAACATCTAGGTTTGTTTGGTAAAAGGAGACGAGACCGCAACGAAAAGCAGGCTCCTGTTAAAAAACCTTGTGAGTGATAAACACTGGGATTATCCAAACCTAAAAACAACCCAAGAACCCCTGCTGAGGGATTTAGAGTCATTTTTAGTTTTGAGAGTTAACATAAAAGTGTTTTCTCCTGTTGAACTTCCATACTTATTATAACTGCTGCCTTGACTTTCAATCAACTTTATCTAAAAGTTACACATAGGATTCCTCTTTTTCCTGTTGGCTAATGACATTTTCTGCTTTCGCCCAAACTGGCAGCTCTGTTGATACTTCACTGCCTTCAAGAGACATTTAATAGTTTATATTCTCTCTCCACCCTCATTAGTTCCAGAGACAGTTTAATTTAAAGTTTCTACTCGAAAGATGTGCTCCCTCATTTCCACCCAGAACATTTTTTAATTATAAGGACAAGTAAAAAAGAAAATATCATCAGTCATCTTTTACTCAACAGCTCGATCTCTATATCACATCTTACTGGAGGGTAACATCATCACTACAACTAAACTCATATGACTCAGCCAAGCTAGATCCATGACGGAGTCCCATCTGAATCTCAGCGTGTGAAACAGGGTAACCCTGCTCCACAGCTATAAATACCAACATAGATGCCACCAAGTGTGACCTTATCTAATCAAACTAGGGAGCGAGGTCAAGTGGATTTGGGTTTCTCCTGAGGTAAGGCTGACAGATGGCCATTATTTATATCAATGAAAAGACAGCCATAACATTTACAGTCATAAAACTGATAGGAATCTGTATTTTTTGGATCTAACTCTGTGTGTGGAGAGGCTCACTTTATGACCCACCTGTTTGGAGGATATACAAAGTGAAATGTCTGGGGGACACCTCACACTGCATTCTGTCATGATAGGCCAGAGCAATTAATTCAATATTAATCATGAGCCTTCCTACATTCAAACATGACTGACAGTAATTATTTGTGATCAAGATGTGTGCTTTGCCCAAATGCTGTTGTCAAAAGGGCAGGGATAATGTGTGTTTGTTGGCTAACCCAGAAGTTAGCATTGTGCTAGCTCCCTCAATTAAAAGTCCGTGGTATTTTTTAATTTGTTTAATTGATAATTGCTGACAATGAGCTTTGTACAAAAGTTCATGAAGCTTCTCATCATGATAATCTTCACAAACAACTTAATGTTCACAATATTTTAAGCCTAAATTTAATCGGCCAGAGTAAAAAGCTTCAATCAAGCTCTTATGGAACTACAACATGGCGGTTCAGCCTCAGAACAGCTTCCACACTTCCAACATATAACGTCCCACTTTCAGCTCTTGTTTGAGGATTTCCTCCGGATCAAGTGACCTGATCAAGTTCATCATGTGTTCATCAAGGGCCTTGAATTGTATGCCCAGTAAAGCTTTACAAAATTCCCATAGACTTTTGGATATGGGAACCTGAAGTGCTAAACTACCATCTCTAACTCATTCTTTCTTCGTTTTACATACACAATCTTATTAACACTGTTTACATAAACATTAGAGCATGTGTACACAGTCCTGTGCTTACAGAGTGTTTCTCATCAGCAATAATGTTACACAGCAGTTTGGTGATACATTAATGGAGCTTCAGTTTCATTTAGACTGTATCAGGCTATACTCATTGAATCTTACCACTGACTGAAGCAGCAAGAGACCATATTTGGCACTTTGGTTTTTGAACCAGAGGTCATCAACTACATTTGTACAAGGGCCGATTTCTTCTCAACATTTGCAAAAAACGAAATATATTAATATGTTTGTCCAGTTATGATATTTTCTAACCTTACAGTGCAGATGGATAAGCCTGTTTTAATGTCTGCAAACAGACATATCCATCTTGCCAAGCTTTAATCTACGATTGTGAGCAGTCTAAAGCGTGAGGGCCCAATCAGCATCCTTTAAAGCAGGACGACAGCAGGAAGTGACTGACTGTGCAAAGATTAAAAAAAAAATGTGATAGAAAAATCATCCAATCTCCTCTCAGGTGTGCTTTAAAGGGTTCCACCCATTCCCAAACACTCTCTGTGGGCTCTTTGAGATGGACTAGTGAAATATATTGATTGGTCCATCTGATGTGTCAGATTAGATATTAGCAGTGAGTGTGTGAGATCAGTCCCTATCACCTATAGTGCTCCCAGCCACATGAGGGCAATTCATATGTCTTGGCTACTTCATCCTAGGGCTGTCATGTTTTCCATCACTGGGTTTGACCCCAGCATAATCGAAATGCTGGTAGAATATTAGCTTACTTTGGCTGACAGATTTCTGAAAAAGACCATGAAGTCATTCTTTATTAATTGTTTCAATAGCAGGTTTTGGGGAGTTGCTGACGCTTGACTTTGGCCCTGTCCACATGAAAATGAAAACGTTCTGTGTAAAGACGGCATTGTGTCAAGAAATGTCTATCCACACGAAAACACTGAAAATGCTGTAGTGCATATGCCAAGCCTGTAAGTGGCGCTTTAACCCTGCTGAAGACAGACTCCAAAACCAGGGAAGAAGACATGGAGCATACGGTTACATCATGAGAAATGTGAACACACGCTTGCGTATGCTATTCTCCATGTCCCCTTGTTGCTCAAAGTGGTTGTAGAGGAGCAGAAGAAAATACTATTAAAGTCATAACAAGTTCAGAAGCCTCTGCAGCATGAAAACAACACCGTATTCCACCATCGTCTCTGTTGTTGAGGTTCATACATGTGCTGTAAGGGAGAGGTGGGCCTGTTGTCCAAAATGTGTGTTTTCGGGCAATCAAAATGCCCAAATGATTAAAAACTTGTGCTGATATGTCCATGTGGACGGCCTCTTAATTTCATAAACTCTGGGAGGTCTGCTGGTAAGCTGTGGGGTGCCTGATGTGCAATGGTAGCACTGTTAACATCTGCATTTGCCATACTCCACTCTGTAAAACAACTTTAAATCATTAACGCACTAACCCTGCAATCCTGTGATAAATACATCGTTGATTTTGTCTGTTTTCTGAGAGCTTTATTTACTTTAGACTTGTTGGTTTAATGCAAATTCAGTTTACATGGATTGTAAATAATCTGGTTGGGAATGTCCCAAATTCTTATATGATGATGAATACTGAACAAGTCATTTTTAGTCATTTTAGTACACTTCTTTTTGAGTAAAGATAATGTGTGGCAGGGGAAAATATTGTGTGTATGTACAGAGGTCACTGCTGGATGATGTTTGGCCAAGTACTAGGCGATGGCACGGACCTAAATGCCAACACAGATACTTTTTCCCAGTCCAACCCTGGCAAATTATCAGAAGCAGAATTTATATTTTTAATAAACATGAAAATGTAAATAAAATTAACAAAGAATTGTGTTTACTGGCTTGATAAAAAGTCATTTATAATAATCATTAATACCATTTTGGCCAAAATTGTGCATCTCTGTATCATGCCATCTTATATGAGCATCTATATTTTTATATACACAGATTTGTATTTTCTAAACACGCCACAGGGTTGACTCTAGTAAGAGGGACTTTAGAGGGTAATCAGCTTTTATTTAAATGTCAGCTTAGCCCGTGGGATCCTAATATGAAATGCCAAGCCTATGACTGAAGCAGAGTTATTAAACTCATTTTCTGAACTTGTCACTCTCCAAAGCCTGCCAGTGACTCTGTGCCTTGAAGAGAGGACTAAAACTCTATTGGATTAGCAGAGCTTAAGGCTAATCATTTCCCACCGTTTAAGGGAATGCCATATGCTGAAAGTCAGATGACAGTTACTTCCCAGGCCAGAAAATTTTGCAGATGTAGCGATACCAAAGTCAACTTGGAGTAAATTGACCTTTTAGTCAAGTGGTGCAACATAACAGTAAAACGACATCTCAGAAACTTTAAACTGTTCCCAGAATCTTCTTTCTAAACATGCTGCCTATGTTAGAACCCTTAAAATTTTTTTTTCACAAATTAATTTCATAAAGGAAGAGCAATCCAGCTACATTTCTTGAGTTTTGACCCCTTGAAAGATCTTGACATGTACTTCCAAAAATGGATCCAATGCTCCCGTGACTTAACTGGGAGTTAAACCATGAGGACAAAGTGAGGTAATGTGTATGTCTACAGTCCATCGTTTGTGATACCATACCTGGAGGGGGTTTTAAGTGTCACAGCGTGGTCACGGCTGATAAGTAGAGTCTTTACTTTGCCTGTCTCATGACATTGGCCTTCTTTACTTCTCATGCATAATGGAGAACGGGTTATTAATAGCTGATGGCAGGTTTTAACTGCAGAGCATTCAAAGTGACCAGATGGTGTTTCTGACTCAGAGGGAAAAAAAGAAGTGGATCAATTAGCCAAGTCATAAATGTTTGAAAATTGCTTCTTTTCCATTTGAAACAACTTTGATACACATATATCTAATTTAACAGATTAGAGGCAAACTGACACGTTTTAAGACTTTAATAATTAAACTAAGTTTTGAGCTTCAATCAATGGCCTCTTAAACCTTTGACAGAGATTATGGGAATCAGGAAAACGGAAAAACACTCATTATGCAAACATTTCCAGCCTTATATCATGGCTGCAAGATACACAATAATAGTATATTCTATAGATGATAGATGTTTATTTAGTAAGCCTGTTTATTTAGAGCCTTCAGCCTCTGTGATGTTTGACGGTACTGCAGTTGTTGCAAATATAGGATGGGGGAACAAGCTGACCCCCTCCATTTGTTCTGCCTCCAGAGATAGTTTCAGAGGAGTAATATTGATGACACTGGAGCATGTGGACCCAGCAGGGGATGAGTAGAGCCATGTGTTAGTGAGACTGCCTTTTTGTGTATTTGAAACATTCTCCCCTAAAGCTATATCCCACTCTGAATTGATGTAGTTGTCTCGAGCTGCAATGATGGTTGAGCTTTCTTGGGACTGTCAAGTGCACTGTACGAAAGTTACAGTACAACACCATATATGTGATTTTTGTTTCATGCTAATTTTATGTTATTTTAACATTATTATCTAAAAACCACTGATTTACATCATTATTACTACATTAGTTTTGATTATAGCTAAAGCCATAAATTATTTGGAGGGATGACCTTCATGATGCTCTAGTAATATTGTTTTGTAACAGTCATGTGGATGTAGCATCTTAAAATAAAATGTACTGTTCAGTGAATTATTTTCCTAATGATGAAATGGGAAACACAAAACAAGAAGAAAGTGCAGTAGTTGGTTAATGCCAGTGAATTTCCCAATTACATCTTTATTGTAAATTTTAAAGCCAACTTTTTACTTTAACTAGATGCTAAGAGACAGCTGTCTATTCTTTTAAAGCAATTCAAATGTTTCCATAGATAATGTTTGATTGGTTTCAAAATAACTAAAGCTCATTTTGCCTTAGAAACTGTCAGGGATGAACAATATTTTTGTTTTGACAACGGTAGTGGTTGATAATCACCGCAAAAGTCAAGTCTGCAACTTGACTATTCTGCTGGTACTTTCTGCTAATATTAAAGCTTTAAAATCATCGTTACTGATGTGGATTTTTTTGCAAACATATTAATAAAGTAGTAGAATTCAGTCTGATGCTAAAACTAGGCTTCATTAAATTGGTAGCTTTGTGCCAGCAAATTTCACCATTTGAAGCACAGCATTACTTCTGGTAGGACACAGGATCAAGATTGCCAACATACCAGCAAACCACTGTTCAACAGCTGTTTCAAAACTAGCTCGCAACTGCTGACAGCCAGCTGATTATCTCTAAGCTGCCATTACTTAAATGCACCCAGCTGCTCTAGCCTGGCTACTTTTCACTGCTCCCGCTGCAGGCTGCTTTTCAACCCTCCTCCACCCTGGCTCCTCCTTTATGCTATTCTCTGACTTAATCAATGTCAGCTGACATTAATGCTTGCTCTTGGGGGATTTTGCTGCTTCTCCCCCTGCATCATGCTGACCTTGTGGGCTGCAAGGAGGGCAGGAATGTGTGCTGTTCCTGCTTAGGGCGTTCACAATCGGTGTGTGGAAAGGCAGGGAGAGCCCCCTTCAGAGATATACTGCCTAATTAAAAATATGTAAATAAAGACATTTCACTGACAGAATTATTCTTGTAACTCTTCAAAGGGCAAACAAAGCACAGATTACTGTCATTTTAAACAATACATTTTGCATGTGATGTAAGTGTAATCCAAAAACCTACATTTATGTTTTTCTAAATAAAAGTATTACCTAAAAAAAAGGTTGGAAATATCAGACTATCCATTAGAAAAAAATCCAACAGGCATCACCTCTAGTAAATGTAGTGATTCCCCTTTGTTTATTTGTAAGGGGTTGATGCCTGATCTTCACAGAACATACAGTCTTAGTAAAACAAAATGTTCCTGTCAACTTAAAGTGCGTTACCTACTGACTGAGGGACATAGTAAGTTAGACTTTTTCCCCTTACTTTTCTTCTAATGGGAGTTGATTTTGGACCCTGGGGGCACATAAGTTATATAAATTCCATTGGCAGAATACTTTTGCCTTATTTTGTTGTTGTAGGAGGTGGATTTGGGGTGGTGGGCTGCAACTCTAAATTGCTGGTAGAAGAAACACTGATGTATCACTGAGGCTAAAACATACCCACATAGCTCTATCAGCTGAAAATACATCTCTGTGATTCACATTTTTGTCCGAGCTGCCTCTAATAAAATTTTGGAGCTTTGATGACAAAGAAAGAAACACACAGGGGAACTATTACATAATCTGCTCTGAAGCCACATTTGGAAGAAATCAGTTTTGCAAAGGCAAGCTGGCTAATGTTACTGTAATGGATTGATTTAAACCTGTACTTAGCTGCCTGTTAAAGTAACATTTATGTGCTTAAGGAGTTGAGTTCCTGTTGTCTTTAATCAGCACTCAAATGGACAGTAAAGTTGGTGGTTGTGTATTGAAAGGCAGTAGAAATGCCATCAAGAACCATGAATATGCTTATTTTGATAGAGATAAAACCCTTTTAGAGGCCATCTTTGGGGTTAACTTGCAAAACAGTTCTTAAAAATGAACCTAATATAAGCAAAAACTTAAGCTTAAGGTATTGTATTTCTGGTATTGATTCAGTGTAGATTGCAGCATCTAATGTGTGCTGTTGGGAAGTAAATAAGGAGTTAAATAGAACAAGTATTAACGTCATCCTATTGTTTTTGGACATGTTTGCTTCAAAAAGAAATGCAAGCTTCTACTGCTGTTTTGGTTTACTTCATCGTCGTTTATTGCTTCTGTTTTGGTTCACTTATTTGTCATTTTTGTTTCATCCACATGCTCAAAAAACATTTAAAATGAAAAAATACACTAAACAACATAAGACAAACCATTTTGTGGGATGGGGGCTCAAGAAGGCAAATGGTCAGAAAGTAATAAAGGTTGTCATGCATGCATATTCGTGACAAAAGCCTAAGCTGGTTGTCATCCCAGTGATGCTCTAAGGAGCTGATGTCGAGGATGATCTCTGGATGAAGCCCCTCACCGCTGCTCAGAAAAATCAGCTGCTTATGGTGGATCAGTTTGGCTCTGTGTGGTACAAAATTATTTACACTTTAACTATTACAAGTTGGGAAAGGTGCTGAAATAACCAATCCAAATGGTTCTGCTCTTTCATCACCCTCATGTTGGGGTACTAAGCATACTCTTTTGACCCTAAATGGTGGATTTAGACCCACTGCAGTCAATCAAGATAGAGTATGGATGGATGGATGGTGAAACTTACCCTGGAAGAACTAAAACAGCACAGCACATGGATTATGAACATTTCAGCAAGGCACACAGCGAAAAAATGAAAAAAGTGGCACACCTCTTTCCACTTCAGCTGCTTGATGCTGATCTTCAACGCCTCCAATGATGTTTTGGCTTTGGCTGTATCCACCGTCACTGGCCTCCTCTTTCTTGCAAGTTTAAGCGCCTCCTCACGCCGTGCTTCCTGGTTGTTCTTGGATGTCTGGACGGTCACGTAATTCCCATTATTCTCCTGCTTACCTTGCAAGAACTTCCCTTTAATGTGAAGTGTCCGCTCCTGTCCCAGTCTATTCAAGTTTTTCCCAGAGACCACAGATCCGTGCAATGACTGATCCAATGTGTTTTTGCCACCAGAGTGCTGCTTGCCTCTACTTTTCCCTCTTGGCTTGCCAGTGATGGAGGTGTTGGATGCATCACTGCCACTTATGGAGATGCTGGGAGGGTCAGCAGAGGGGGAAGATGCAGGAGCCTGCTCCTCAGTGTCCACACCCTCCTTCTCTCCAACTTCACCTAAAGATTTCATCTGCTCAAGCTGCCCTTTAACATTGTCATCACTCATAATGTAGAATACAATAACTGTACCTTAGGGTGCAAGGCAAGGTAAGGGTATTCTGATTTGATTGGATACGCATTGCTAGCTCAAATGGCTAATTAAACTGTTACAGCCATTTGCTCAAGCAGGTTATTTATAACACTTAGTGTGCAAACAGGCTTTATGAATATGTGAACAGCTTTAAGCATTATTTAGTTGGTAAATAGTTAAAAAAGTCCCGCTATCTAAAGTCATTAACCAGCTGTCATGACAACTTCAAAAGGCTAACGGCTCTCTCATTTAGCAGCTACAGGCAGCACTTGTTACCAGCGAGCTAACAAGCTAAATGAAAATATCCGAACCTGCCGCTAGCATTTTAAACTTCAGTAAGCTAACATATGATCTCTAACATTAAACCCGTGGCACAGTTTACCTCGCAGGTACCGTTATCTGCTTCTATACGTGCAGCCAGCCTTGCAAGGAAACCCACGGCGCACCGCTATCTCTGTGTTACCGTCTCTGTCTTGCTCAGCAGTGTACAGTGGCCCCGGTAACAGCAGCAGCAGAAGGCAGACCAGCCCAATGCCCAGCCTCCATCTGCTTCTGACACAGCCGAGGACGCGTTCAAAGACACTCGGGACTTCTAACTTTCACAAAGAACACTCACAGTCTGCTGTGTGTTTTCAACCGCTCATGTATGTCGCAGATTGCCAGAAAATGGTACAACATAAATGTCACAACAAGGCTACGATAAAAAAAAAATTATAAAAGAAAAGTCGATTCTAGTGTGTTTATTCATGTACCTTCTTAACTATTTTTACCAATGCTTTTAAAATGTTTATTTCCGATGTCACGTAAAACCAACGAGGCATTGCTGTATTTTTGTGTAGGGGTGGCCACATTACTTTTATTTTAACCTCTACAGGACCAAATTTGGGGATTTTTTCAGAAACTTTAATTGAGACAGTCAAAATGCCATGTAACTATACTAAAGGAACATAGCATGGCTTTTAGCTAAATGTATTATAGTAAAATGTAATCTTTAATGAGCCAATTACAGTATTAATCTAGAGATGCCTCAATAGCATGAACCTCCACCAAGGAATTTCAAATATTGTAGGGTGAGTAATAGTCAAAAATCATCAACATTCCCTGAAGGTGTATTCAAAATCTATTGAGAACTTATTAAGTTATTACAAAACCCAAAACCAGTGAAGTTGGCACGTTGTGTAAATCGTAAATAAAAACAGAATACAATGATTTGCAAATCCCTTTCAACCTATATTCAATTGAATACACAGCAAAGACAAGATACTTAACGTTCGAACTGGTAAACTGTGTTATTTTTTGCAAATATTAGCTCATTTTGAATTTGATGCCTGCAACATGTTTCAAAAAAGCTGGCACAAGTGGCAAAAAAGACTGAGAAAGTTGAGGAATGCTCATCAAACACTTATTTGGAACATCCCACAGGTGAACAGGCTAATTGAGAACAGGTGGGTGCCATGATTGGGTATAAAAGCAGCTTCCCTGAAATGGTCAGTCATTCACAAACAAGGATGGGGTGAGGGTCACCACTTTGTGAACAAATGCGAGAGCAAATTGTCGAACAGTTTAAGAACAACATTTCTCAACGAGCTATTGCAAGGAATTTAGGGATTTCATCATCTACGGTCCGTAATATCATCAAAAGGTTCAGAGAATCTGGAGAAATTACTGCACGTAAGCGGCAAGGCCGAAAACCAACATTGAATGCCGTGACTTTCGATCCCTCAGGCGGTACTGCATCAAAAACCGGCATCACTGTGTAAAGGATATCACCACATGGGCTCAGGAACACTTCAGAAAACCACTGTCAGTAACTACAGTTCGTCACTACATCTGTAAGTGCAAGTTAAAACTCTACTATGCAAAGCGAAAGCCATTTATCAACAACACCCAGAAACGCTGCTGGCTTCGCTGGGCCCGAGCTCATCTAAGATAGACTGATGCAAAGTGGAAAGTGTTCTGTGGTCTGACGAGTCCACATTTCAAATTGTTTATGGAAAGTGTGGTCGTCGTGTCCTCCGGACCAAAGAGGAAAAGAACCAGCCGGACTGTTATAGGCGCAAAGTTCAAAAGCCAGCATCTGTGATGGTATGGGGGTGTATTAGTGCCCAAGGCATGGGTAACTTACACATCTGTGAAGGCACCATTAATGCTGAAAGGTACATACAGGTTTTGGAGCAACATATGTTGCCATCCAAGCAACGTCTTTTTCATGGACACCCCTGCTTATTTCAGCAAGACAATGCCAAGCCACATTCTGCACGTGTTACAACAGCGTGGCTTCGTAGTAAAAGAGTGCAGGGTACTAGACTGGCCTGCCTGTAGTCCAGACCTGTCCCCCATTGAAAATGTGTGGCGCATTATGAAGCGTAAAATACAGCAATGGAGACCCTGGACTGTTGAACAACTTAAGCTGTACATCAAGCAAGAATGGGAAAGAATTCCACCCGAAAAGCTTAAAAAATTGGTCTCCTCAGTTCCCAAACGTTTAGTGAGTGTTGTTAAAAGGAAAGGCGATTTAACACAGTGGTAAAATGCCCCTGTGCCAACTTTTTTGCAATGTGTTGCTGCCATTAAATTCTAAGTTGATGATTATTTGCAAAAGAAAATAAAGTTTCTCAGTTCGAACATTAAATATCTTGTCTTTGCAGTGTATTCAATTGAATATAAGTTGAAAAGGATTTGCAAATCATTGTATTCTGTTTTTATTTACGATTTACACAACATGCCAACTTCACTGGTTTTGGGTTTTGTAGCTTAGGTGTGGAAAATTCTGCTACCTTGTAATGTAAGCAACTCCTAGAAAAGAGACTGGATCTGCATCCAGATTCGGATTGCCACCAAAACATAAATACTCGTCTCTTGTGCCATGACCAGCATTCCTCAAAAATGCCATGATAATCCATCGAGGACTTATTGAGATATTGCCAAAGAAAGTGGAAAACTGCTCTATTTTGTTATTTTAAAAGATCTTACATTACATTGGTCTAAAGGCACTCAATCACAGTGGATTGGTGCATAAGAGAAGGGGCATTGCTAGCAGCACAACCATGGGAGGGAGGAGGAAATAAAATGGCTTCCACTTCAGTCTCGTACAAGTTACATACCCCAGCTTGAGTACTACTGGAGGGTGAAAGTTATTACTTTTTTTTCTCCTATTCAAAAGTTTTTAATATTTTATAGAATATGGTTGGTCAGTGTCTGTTGATGATTTTTTTTTTTAAATCTATGTTTTAAATTAATTCATGATTAAATTTCAATAGTCATACAGCTTTCTGTCTGAGCCTATAAAACATTAAATATGAATAAACTTGTACAGTCCACTAAGACACATGTAAAACAGGCAATTCTAAATTTTTATGAATGTAGCTTGCCTTGAGATTTTGGCTTGATTTTAGGTGTTAATAACATGTTTAATAACATGCACATTTAATTAAATTGACACTTTATGAGTGTATTTTTTTCAGTAATTCTTTTTACACACCACCAAGTATTTTTACCTTTTCAGTCCACCTTAAAAACAGCCTCTGCATAACAGAGATACTTTTCCTGATACCTGAAGGCAACAAGGCACTGTATTAGAGTAATCTTAAATGGAATTTCCTGAAGAAAATGAAATGATTCCCCCATATTAACATTCACCTTTCTACATGATGTTTACTTTGTTTCTTTCTATGACTTAAATTTGTTAGACACTTTATGAAAAGCTATATTATAAAATCCATAAATAAAGATACATTTTCCATGTAGTCCATTAGTCTGCAAGCCTTTGTATGTCAATACAATTCTTCAGAAAAAAAAATCAGAGCCTAGAAATTAATTATACAACATATGATGTATTTTTAAAAGGGATTGGTACATTAAAAACAGACATATTGTAAAAGTTTTAGTTAAACATTGCTTTTTAGGTGAAAATAATGTGATGCAATGCACCTATAGATTTTCTGGAAGAAATGCTAAATATATGAAGCTATCATATCTGTTATAAACATAAGACAGTGATGTGAATGCAGTTCAATTATGTATATAGATCACGCTTCACAAATAATTTTTTATTTAGAAATTGTTGTGCGAAAAATCACACCAGTTTGTGAGATACTTCACGTGCTAAGAAATGTAAAATTGTGTCCATTTTGTGGACTGATGGTCATTTTTGCTGTGAAATATTTTCTTTTTGTATTGAGATTTTTGTTTCAAATGATTAATTATTCAGTTAAACAGTTTTTTAACCCACAGAGTGAGGACCATTCACAAAGCAAGGATATTGTGTCTGTTTATTTGCCCCTTGTTAAAAGCTGATTTAGGGTTAAGACCGTCTTTAAATCTACAAAGAGTTCAAGTACAGGTTGTAGGTGAGAGAGGGTTCAGGCATCAGTAAGTGGCTTGGGGTTCTGGGGCTTGCAAAGGCAGAAGAACAAGTAAGTGTGTGTCACTATTATGGAGTTTGGTCCTGTCCTGCTTGTGGCACAAAACAGACATTTTGCATATATTCATGGTTAAAGTTTTCACAAGCTGTCCTCAGAGGGAAATATGAGTGCATAAAATTCTTGACCAGACGGTGAGAAATGTTTGCAAGACTGCAACATTCTCAGCACAGCTGTTGATGTCCTTGATTTAATGTCAACACAAATTTCAGCATAAGGTATGAGAAAGAAATATGCATTTCAGTGGATTATAATGTAATGGTGCTTTTTTTTTTTTTTTTGCTTCAATCAATCAATCAATCAACTTTATTTATAGCACTTTAAATACAGAGTTTGAGCCAAAGTGCTGTACAGCAGGAAAACCTGGAATAGAACCCAACAAGAATGAAGAACATATGGTGCACACCACATGATAAGATAAAAACGTTGCAGAAAAAAATTAAAGACAGATTAACAAAGTAGAACACGATTGTGTCTGGACAGCACAAGCACATTAGACACAGACTTCCACAGCCATTATTGGATGGAGTCATGGCTGGGAACCCAAACGACCACAGACAGCAGCATGCCAGCAGCTGCAACAGCCAAATACATACACTCAAAGACAGACAGACACAGATGCATACATTCGCACAAATTCTTCCATAAATGACACATTAGCAAAATAGGTGACAACTTAATTCAGATAAGAAATCACCTCACAACAAGGCAACAGAATAAAAGTGAGTTTTTTGGTGTTTTTTAACACAGTCCAGAGAGCCGTTAGATCTAATATGTAATGGGAGGTTATTCCACAGCCTCGGTGCAGCGACTGAAAAGGCCCTGTCTCCAAAGGTTTTTCTGTGGGACCTTGGTACAGTAAGGAGTCCTTGATGTAACGATCTGAGGGGCCTTGCGGTGCCTTATATACAAACAGAAGAATTTTGTAGGGTATTCTAAACTGAACAGGAAGCCAATGCAGTAATGCTAGTATGGGTGTAATATGATCCCTTTTTTTACGCCTGCAAGGCAATCGTGCTGCAGCATTTTGAACAAGCTGTAATCGCTGTATCGATGCCTGGTTGATTCCAAAGTACAAGGAATTTCAGTAGTTGAGCCTGAGGATATCAGGGCATGGATGACTTTCTTCAAATCTTTATGTGACAGAAATGGTCTGATTTTTTAACTGATCCTGAGCTGAAAGAAACTAGATTTGATGACAGAGCTTCCTCATGGGCAAAGCAAAGAAACAGCAATAACTATGCTGGCTGGACAATACGTTACAGAAAGATTCTTTCAGTGATGATATTTTCCTCGACAAGGCCTTAGTGATAAAAGTGAGGAATACAAAATCTTCTTTAAAGGGTTAGTTTGGGTTTTTTAAAGTGAGGTTTCAGGAAGCACAAATGAAAATGAGTGTCAAAAAAGAAACTTGCGAGCTTTGTCCCCGTGGAGAGATATCCAGGGTAGGGTAGTTGAGTAGTTTTAACCTGTAAGTGGGTTAATTATGAGGCTTTCAGTGGCACCACGTACTGCTATGTATAGGCTATCGTCCACCCCCAGGGGACAAAGCTCACAAGTTCCTTTGTTGCAATCATATTTTCAAGTGCCATGAGCCTCAAGCAAAAATCACGTACTTACCCTTTAAGGCTGATACTTCAACTGTGATGCTTTTTCTCCTATTTTCAATCAAATGTGGGGTCTGTGTTTTGTGCAGATCATTGTATTCAGCTTTTATTGACATTTTACACGACATCCCAGCTTTGTGGAATTATGGGTTATGCATACAGGGCAGCAGGAGAAAGGGAGGGAAATTGTGGCAAATACACTTTATAAGATAAACAAAGGAAGCACAGACTGTCATTCAATATTTTGTCAGGTTTATTCATGGATTACATGTTCATTGACTTCTGATTATGTTTGATTGTCCTATAAAATTCCAGTTTGTATGCTGATTTGTATACATAATTAATATAGGATCAATACAAGGAAGGGTATTTAAAATCACCTATGCTTTGTGTTTTTCCAGCACTAACCCGTCTCTTTCTTTGCTTTGCCTCGAGATTCATTTATGCACAGATAATAACAATAATCAACTATCATTTACAAGTTGTACAAAAACTTTCACACAGTCACAATTTGACCCTCTGGCTCCATAATGATCCGACTTTAGTGCTCTATGAAACTACTTTAAAAACTAAGAGTTTAAGTTCACATATTATTTTACAAATTAAGTTACAGGCAGTGCCCTGAGAATATTATGTCTCAACAGATGGATGTGCTTCTCCAGTAACGCGTTGAAAAACAAGAGCATACTGAGCCTTGTATGAGGCTTTATGAGAGTCTGCATCATCTGCTCCCTCAAGTTGAATATTTACTATTTCACAGTTTCCTCTTCTTCACAGTCAGTGTAGCATGAAAATATATTGAGTCCCTGCTCTCTGATAAAGCTTGTTTTTAAGAGTACTGAGTGTTAGAAATTTTCTTCCACAGTAATGTCTTTAGGTTGTTGAGGACTAGTGAGTGATGCACCTCCATCTGGCTAGCAAGTCCGCTAAGAGTCACACAGGTGCGTAGCTGCTTTTCCAGGTCTCCACGGAGGTCCGAGGGGGCTCCAAACAGCAGAAAGTCCTGCAGCAGCACACAAACCTTTGCAAGATTTGGCTGCACGACCTCCGTATTACACTGTTTCACCAGTCGGTCACAGGTGGCCGTGCAGTCCTGGCCGTAAGTACAGTCTGCATTTGTCTCACAGCGCCGCCCCTTTAAATATCCCCTCACTACTGCCTCAGATGCCACACTTCGCAGGTTGGCCATCTTACAGTCATATTTTGCGTTGTAGCCTACATGGCGAGGGCTGGCATCACATATTAAGAAACTCCCATAGGAGCCGTGGAAGACCTCCTCCACAAACTCCAGCAGGCCAATGGTGATGCGTGCTCTACGGGGCCAGGATGGTGCCAGCCAGTGGTTCAGGCTCGAGGTCAGGGCCTCTGGGACCAGGGCCTGCAGGTAGTGAGGGATCTCCAGCCTGTAGAGCGAGGTGTGGCCCACGCGTTCCATCACATACAAGTCTCCGCAGAAGCCCAGCAGCTTGGCAGTGTGCTCCTTTTCCTGCAGGGCCACCATCAGGAGAAACTCGTTGATCTGGAGGAGAGCCCAGATGGACTTGGCCTCCGCTAGAGACACTTTGCCATCCTGGTTGACATCAGCCAGGGTGATGACCCTGTCCACTAAGGTGCTTAAAGATGGCTGCTCACCAAGGTTTGCCTGTGGGGAAAATTTAAAAAAAGGATGAAACAGTTTAGAAGAATGAAAATCATATAATTGGTTGTATAATGCTTAAGGAGAGTCATTTGGTTAGAGTCTTTTACAAACCCCAAACAAACATAAAATACTAAATACACTGATTTGAAATTCATTTTCAACATATATTCAATTGAATGCACTACAAAGACAAAATATTCAATATTCAAACTGATGAACGTTATTTATTTTTACAAATATTCACTCATTTTGAATGTTATGTCTGCAATAAGGTCCAAAAAAGCTAGGACAGGGGCAACAAAAGACTGGGAAAGTTGAGGAATGGTCAAAAAACACTTTTATCGAACACTCCACGGGTGAACAATTGATTCGTGAAATCATGGACGTCATGTCCTCTGTGCTAAAGAGGAAAAGGACCATCCAGATTGATATCAGTGCAAAGTTCTAAAGCCAGCATCTGTAATGGTGTAGGTGTGTTAGTGCCCATGGCATGGGTAATCTGTGAAGGCACCATTAATGCTGACAGGTACATGCAGGTTTTGGAGCAACACATGCTGCCATCCAAGAGACGTCCAAGACAATACCAAGCCATAATCTACAGGTGTTACAACAGCATGGCTTCATAGTAAAAGAGTGCAGGTAGTAGACTGACCTGCCTGCAGTCCAGACCTCTCTCCCGTTGAAAATGTGTGGAGAATTATGAAGCACAAAATATGACAACAGAGACCCAGGACTGTTGAGAAACTGAAGTTGTACATCAAGCAAGACTGGGAAAGAATCCCACTTGCTTATTGAGTTTCGTGAAAAGGAAAGGTGATGCAACACAGTGGTAAACATTCTCCTGTCCTGGCTTTTTTTGAAAAGTGTTGCAGGCATCAAATTCAAAATGAGTGTATGTTTGCAAACAACAATAAAAACAATGAAGTTCATCAGTTTGAACATTGAATATCTTGTCTTTGTAGTGTATTCAACTGAAAATGGGTCAAAAAGGATTTTCAAATCATTGTATTTTGTTTTTATGTTTTACTGAACATGCCAACTTCACTGTAATTGGGATTTTGTACATTTCGGTATCGAATGAACAATCCAAGCACAAAACCAGGTAAATAGCTCAGAGGATGATTAATGTGCCATGATAATGTAAAGGTGTTTGGGGCATGACATGAACAGACAAATCAGCTCTTACTCATGGGGTTATAAACATGGTTTTGGTTTTGGTTTCATGACCAGATTTTAGACGGTTTGAAGTTCAGTCATTGTCTTTGTCCTCAAGATAGTAACACTTTTGCTTTGCAACTGACCATGCCTCATTTTAAAATACACTCTTACTCAGGTCAGGTGGAAGATAGGATAGACACCTTTTTCCGCCCTTTTTTCCACTTGTTGCCTATTTTAGAGTATCCTACAGACTGTAACAAATGACCTGCAATGAGAATTAAATTAATACGGCCTGCTTTGTAACCAAAGCTGCCAATCCCTGATGTTACTGGTACGAGAACAGACCTTAAGAAAACTGTGCAGCATCTCTTTGAATTCATCCATAGAGGTTCCTCTTGTGGGTTTGTCAAATAAAGTCATCTCCTGTCTCAGCACAGAATCAGGAGCGCCTTCAATCTTCACTGGATCCTCGATACCACACTTTATGATGACAGGCCTCTCCTTCCACAGTCCACTGTACACCTGCAGGTAAAATCAAGTGATTGCCATTAGAAAAATATGCCCTATGACATAAACATATATAGACTTGATAAAGAAATAGTGGTTGGGTGTGATTACACTAAATATCATGATCAGGGTCTGAAATGTACATTTACTCAATGCCAGTCATGGGTAGAGTTGTATATTATATTTTTATAAAACAAGCAAATGAATGTTTCTTTGATTTTTTTTTTTTTTTAACTTTCTGTTCTGGTATAAAATCAGATCTGTGAAACATATTACCATAACTAAAATAGATGCACTGAAACAAATGTATTTGACACACAAAAAAACAATTAATTACTTTGGCTTGTCAAAAATCAGCTTAGCCTGTGATTTTCTCAATTACCCACCAAAAAGAGTTAGGACTCAGTAACAATGGTCACATATTTAATTTATTTATTTACTTATTTATTTATTTATTATTCCACTGGCATTTTTCAAAATTTGTAAAATGCCACACACAAAAAAATGGAATATTGGGTTTAAAATTCAATCGTTCTTTCTCCATCACATACACACAAAACCTGACTTTCAACAATTTTGACATATAACTTCATAAACTGCCCTTCTTTTTCCTCTTTTTTCTTCTAATTTTTCTTTTTCTTTTGCTATTGTCCTTGTTATTCTTGTTATTCCGTTTATGCCCTCACATCACTGTCGTCACTGTATCATTGTTGTCATGTAATTCATTCACTTTGCACTGTACAGCAGGACCTGACAGCTTGGTTGGAGAGCGAAAAGGTTAATGTCAGACTGCATGTGATTATTCCTTAATACTTTAACAAGGTTTTCTGTAAAGTGTGCTTAATTTTCTCACTTTTACATGAAGAATAAGCACTTTTATATTGTCCTTCTTCAGTCTGAAACTGTTTAATATGAGTTTTTTTTTAAATTTGTGTAAGTGTTTATTTACCTGATAAGTGGAGGAGGTGGACATGCACCGCTGCAGAGTGAGAGTTCTCTGGTCACACAAAGCCTTGCAGGCTGAGCCTGATATTATCCCTCTTCTGTAGTGATCACACTGCAAAAAGAAAGAGAATATGTGTAAACTTTAACCACAGAAAACAATTTTTCATGGAAGAAACTTTGGGCGGATGTTTTCCTTCATCTTTCTTTCCCATGTGTTTCAGAGTACTCAAATGACTCTGTACTGTTGATTAAGTGCTGTACTAGCAAAAAAGCTTGATTCCTGTGACTTGAACAATCTGAACTACTTTATATATCTACATAAACATTCTTCTGTTATATATACAGTGCTTAACAAATGTATTAGACCACCACAAATGTAAGGTTAATGCCACAGCTGCCCTAAATTGTCAGCATTGGTAATTACCCAAATCATTTTCTTATGTTTCTGTGATGGTTAATACACCAGTATGTAGAAGCTCTTCAACCAAAATAATATTTTTAATGCTAAAATATAAGTATTATTTTCATCCATGAATTTTCAAATGTACTGTTTTACAAATAAATAGCTCATTATTATTTTTTGATTGAGATGTCAAATTATAGTTATTTTCGTGCATTCCTGAACAGAAAATTCAGTTTCAGCGGTTGAATGTTGTGCTTAATTAATTTCTGACTTCTTAGAGAACCCCAGTGAGCTGCTCAAATTTGAGAATAAAAAGGTGAATTAACTTTGAAATTCCTCATTTCTGTTCAAAATGTATGTCCAATAACGATGACATTTTTGGTTTTAATCAAGTTGTTAAAAGATTTCTAAAATATATGTTTATGACAGGTGGTCTATTACACATTTCCAGCGGAATAAATACCTTTTTTATTCAGTTTTAAGCTTCTTGAGGCATGTACAACAGATTTCCTTCTACTGTCTACTAGTTAGTGGATACCAAAAAGGGATAACAAAGGCTGCTTTGTCACAATTTCATTTTATCACAGTTTAAAATGAAAACAGTTACTGTGTCCATATCTGCAGGATGTCCTTCCTGGAGTTGAAGTAACCCCTTAACAAAAAGGTTTTCATATTTGTGAGATGTGTCACTGGCGCTGAGGAAGCTAATCCTTACAACAATGCTCAAGTAGCTTCCAAGGTGCTGATGTTAAAGTAAGATTTGTTTGACACTTTTTCACATGGACTCAGTGATGTCTAGACATTCAGGTCTTTTACACTTGTCCCAGAGGGTGTACATTTGAATGTCAAATGTCTTTAAGGAGGTTTCCACAGATCTTACACAAGAAACCAGGGCTAAGAGGAAAAAGTTTAAAGCAGCTACACTACACTTTAAAATTGCTCATTTCTAGTTCAGTTTTAGTAAAGTTAGTGTTTGTTGTTTTCTCTGACCAGGATACATAATCCCTACATCCCAACATACTAAAGTTCTAAACATTGGGGCTTTGTTGAGGAAAAGTTAAACGCTGCAAAGAATCTTACTGTATCATACTGTCAAGCTAACATAGTTTTTTGAGTAGTTTTAACCTATAAGTTGGTAAATGACAAGGTTTTCAGAGGCACCATTGACTGCTATTTATCGGCTAGCGTCCGCCCCCAGATATCTCCCTCCAGGGACAGAACTCACAACTTCCTTTAATGGCAATTATATCTATTAGTGCCATGAGCCTCTTGCAACCCCACTTAAAAAAACTTGAACTAACCCTTTAACATGAATGACTGAACCCCCCTCCAAGTTGCTCACATTAAAATGATCTACAACATTACCTGCTGCATCCAGGAACTGGCTTACCCCTGCTTTGCACTGATATTTTTCTAGGCACCTGATCGAAGAGCTGCATTTGTAAAGCTCCCTGGCAATGCTGTGAAATTTACATGGGTTCACTGATTTTGTAAAAGGATCAGAAGGAAGAAAAATCTGAGCAGAATGGAGGAGGCTGTTCTCTGATTTCTGATGTGCATGCCTATGTGTCAAATGAAGCCATTAAAAAAGGATGAAATGCACAGCTTTGAACTAGACATGGATTCCTGCAATCCTCTGAAACAGCAGGTTACTGACGGATTTCTATAATCAGTCACTCCCACAATGCACTTCTCTACCCAGTTCTTGTTCATTGCAAGACTATGCAACACAAAGCAGAAACAGTCGACTAAAGCAAACCTTTCTCTCCCCTACAAACTCCCTGCCCATCAGCACTAATGCTGCTAATAATAAATTTGTTTGTGTAATCACTGACCTCTATTTATCAAATCATCTCAAACTGTGGCATATAAACTGTAAATCCAAACTCATCATCCTGATTGGATTACTTGTTAAAATGAGGTCACATCATTGATTTTTCATTATTCATGCCATTGTGTTAGTCGATGTCTCATTAAATGTCAGTGCAGACTCTGTTCTGAGCAGCTGTCACAGCTGTGCACAGCAGGAATAGTTCTGCTGTTTTCTATCCAATAATAAAGGCCATGTATAAAGATCAAGGCTAACTCAGTACTACAAGGTCAAACACGTTTTTTTTTTATTTATTACTGTCTTGATGTTATTAATTTTGAAAACTCTGCTGGTAATAGATCACATGTGACTGTTCTGATGATCTTAAAACTCATTAAGTACTAATGTTGCGGTCCTCCTTGCATAAGTTACCATTAACAAAGCTAACATACATTATTAATTTGTTCAGAGCTGAAACAAACACTATAATGGACATTGAATCTAATGTTTCAGTGAGTGTTTGTTACATTTTCTCAACCTTTTTTGTCATGCTGAATAACTGCCTAGATTTTTCTCCCTTTTGGCAAAGCTACCCTGTGGTTGAGATGGGCATAAAATATTTCAGCTACTTTTTTATTTATCCTTTCTTTGTTTATTTTTCTTCATTCTTTGGTGTTTTTTTAATAAATCCTTTTACTTGGTAATGTGACACATGTGGCTGAATGTTGATGACTATTTTGACATACCTAAAAAAAAAAAAAAAAAAAAAAAAAAAGTATACTCCTGCTGTACAGCCAGTCACGATGTGTTTTGTCATCACAGCAACGTCAAGATGATCATATTGGTTTCTGTTACTATTTGGTGCAGGGCCCTGAGCACATCTGTTACCTGCACCAGTAAAAATGTTGCTCTGAGGGGGTTTCCTGCTGACTTAAAGCTACAGCTAAATAAGCTAGCGTGCAGGTTCATTAAGCTAAATTAGCTATGACTGAGCCTAAGTAATCATAAAAATATAATTATACATCATTAATTGTTTACAGTTTGTCTTTACTTGTATGCTTTTACAACAATTTCCCCTTTTGTACTGTACACTGAGAGGAAACAGCAAAAGTTACATTCGTGCTAGTGTACAATTTCAATCCATCCCTTTCTTATTCATATTGTCTTAAGGAATAAAGACACAGTTTTAATTTTATTATGACATCTGTTGCTACTTCCTGATGTTTTTATTGCGTTTAACCTTTTAAGATATCTTCTGTAAGCTCAACACCATTTAGGGTTATAAACAAATCTGTGCTGTACTTTCTTTACTGGGTACAAAACTAACGTGATGCGCAGCAGGGATTTAGGACTATGCTCCCATCTATACATCTCACCAACATCTGCTCTCTGGCAAATAAAATAGATGAACTGATGCTCCTCAACTCAAAAAACACTGACCTTAGCAGATCTGCTCTGTGCTTCACATGAAACCTGGCTCAGTGATCACATACTGGACAGCGCACTACGGCAGCTGGGCTTCAAGATCTATCTAGAGGAGCACATCACAACAGAAAGGCTCCAGGACCAGATGGCGTGTCCCCCTCCTGCCTGAGAGTCTGCATTGACCAGCTGCTCTCCATCTTCACAAATCTTCAACCGATCCCTGGAGCCCTGTGAAGTCCCCTCTTGCTTCTAACGCTCCCCCATCATCCCAGACCCTCCCCAAAAAAACCTGAATCACTGTACTAAATCTCTACAGACCCGTCACCTGGACATCTGTGGTCATAAAATCTTTTGAGAAACTGGTGTTGAGCCACCTGAAGGACCCCCTGCATTTTGAGTTTGGGGCAAGCAGATCTGTGGTTGATGCATTCGACATGGGACTGCACTACATCCTGCACCACCTCAACTCTCCAGGGACCTGTACCAGGATCCTGTGGACTTCAGCTCAGCATTCAACACCATCATCCCTGAAATTCTCCATCCGGACCTGTCCTATCTCACTGTGCCAGTCTCCAGTGGATTACCAGCTTCCTGTCTGACAGGAGACAACAGGTGAGGCTGGGTACTGCTACATCCAGCATCCAGACCAACACCTCTGGCGCCCCCCAAGGGTGTGTCCTCTCCCCACTGCTCTTCTCCCTCTACACTGATGACAGCACCTCAGGGGACCCATCTGTGAAACTCCTGAAGTTTGCGTACGACACAACTGTCATTGGACTTATCCGGGATGGGAACAAGTCTGCATACAGACAGAACATAGAACAGCTGGTCCTCTGGTGTGGTCAAAACCACCTGGAGCCAGACCCCCTCAATACTGTGGAGATGACAGTGAACTTCAGGAGGGCCCCCCTCAACTTTAAGAACAGCACTGTGTCTACTGTGGACAAATTCAAGTTTCTGGGATCCACAATTTCCCAGGACCTCCAGTGGACCCCCCACATAGACACCATCCAGAAAAAGGCGCAGCAGAGGCTGTACTTCCTGTGGCCATCCTCTGCAGTGCAGAGGATGGTCAGGTCTGCAGAGAAGATCATCAGGAACAACCTGCCCTCCATCAAGGACTTGTAGCGGTCCAGTGTCAGGAAGCGGGCAGGTAACATCTCTGCAGACTCCTCACATCCCGGACACAAACTGCTCAGACTCCTCCTCTAAGGTAAGCGTTACAGAGCACTGTACGCAAAAACCACAACAAAAAGCTGTTGCCATGGTGAAATACTAACTGCCAAAGACCAAACCAGCCAAAGCATTTATTTACCTGCACATAAGATCATTTATTGCAATCCAGTCTGTCCTTATGTAGGTAACTGATCCTCCCACCGTACATGCACCTGTGAACTTAGTTTTTTAAATGTAAATTCTGCCTGGTTATTTTTTATTCACTCAAGAGTCACTCATATTATGTAAAACTGTTGTTAATGTAAATCCTGTCCTGATGTGCATGCACATGACTCAGTTGTAAATATCAACTTCGGTCCCACATACCCATGGACACTGGTTGATGTTAATTCTGCTTTATCATATCTAATATTAGATATAGAATGTTTACTGCATAAGCTGCACTCCTCACCATTGCGCTGCTGTCTATTCAGGAATGAGATTTTTGGCTCTAACTTTTCACTCAATATAATCTTCTAAATATTATATTTCCTACCTTTAATTTTTAATTAAAAATTGAATTTCTATTTTTCTATTTTCTGCTTTTCTATTCTTGTTTGTATATGTATATAAACTCTAGTCTGTTTTTAGTCTGTACTTAGAGAGTAAAGTTAACCAGCATCAAATTCCTTGTATGTCTAGGCCAAAAAAAGCTGATTCTGATTCTATATTGATTTGCTTGATCTTCTCTCCAATGTTGAATATCATAAATTTGAACTTCCAGTGCGCATTTTATATTTAACCACATTGCTGTTCGGAGGTCCTCAGTTAAAAGAAACCTGATCATAATATTGACAAATTTCTCTTGAATAAACCATGCTGCTGAGTAACTTAAAACTCAATCAATGGCATCTGTAAGAAATGTTCATTCAGCAGAGTGTGAGGATAATTTCTGACTCTGACCTTCTGCTGCACCACCATCACATTCACGTTATGTCACGATTTAAGTTATAAAAGTTGTAGTCATAATATTAAGAGTATACTTACGATGACCATATGGCACACATGCCCGCGGCAGAGCTCAGAGTAAGAGGCGTACTGCATGTAGATGACCCAGCTGGCAATGAGGATACCCAGCCATGCCAAGAGGAGGTATTTCACCTTGATGGCTGGGAGACGGCTCTTTGTGGGGTTGAAGGAAAGAGAAAGGCAGGAGGAGGTATTTCAAAAAAACAACAACAAAATTTAAAGTAAAATCAAACACCACTCTGAGTTACAAAATGTTGTTGCTGTAAACTTTCACACCAAAGCAGCCATAAGGGCACACCTGCTTTAAAATCCCAAATAAGCAAAATAACAGAATTAATACCGACACAGTAACTTACATTTCTTAACTTAATACCACTTATTTGTTGAAAAGACACATTTCTAATTGACTTAGAACCTATTGATGCTACTTGTTCACAGGTATGTACAGTGGCCTTGAAGTGCAGAACATAATGTCAAAATATGACCACACAGCATTACGAAAATGAAAAAACCAATAGGAAAACAAATCAACAAACCAAAACACAAAAAAATCTCAGAAATGAAAACAAATACTAAAATGAGATTATGATAAAAGAAAATAAAAATACAGAATCAAATCATTGTCTCTTATTGGTTTTATTAATTTGTTATTGTGTTTTTTTTTTTATATGCTTTTGTGTTTTTCAGTTTGTTCTATTTTTTGTTTCAACATGTTTTCTTATGTGTTGCTGTTCTTTTTGTTTGTCATGTTTTCCTATGTCTTGCTGTTTCATAATTTGTTGTTTTAGTTTTGTATAATTTGTTTTTTTTTTTCTGACAGAGGCCATGCACAATACAATTGTTGAGCCAGAGTTAGCTACACAGCTAATTTAATTAAAGTGTGATGTGTTAATATGTTGTGCTTTATTCATTTGTTTCCCTTGTGTTTTTTAACTTGTTGCAGTGTTTTGTGTTTTTTTCCCCTTACAATTTATATGGGTGTTTTAACTACTAGAAGCTGTGTCTTCTAAGCTGTTGTGAGCTACAACTTGTTGTTGCTGTTTTGTTTGTTGTGGTCGAGGTTCAATATTTATGTTTTCAAAGTTGTGGATTTCCCTTATTTGTTGTTGTGTTATTTCTCTAATTGTTGCTGTTTCATTATTTGTTGCTATGGTGTCAAAACTGTTGTTGATTTGTCCCATTTGTTGTTCTTAAGTTTGTCAATGAGATTTTTTTGTGGTTGTGTTTTCCTACCTGTTTTTTGTGGGTTTTTTTGTTTTTAAGCTAAAATTTATGTATTTTTTGGGAGGGGGTTTGCAGTATGATCTTCTGTTGAGTTTTCAACTTTGCTGTGTTTTACATTTTGTCTTGTTTTCTGTTTTGCTGATGTGTTGTCTAGGGCTACACAGAGGCGTAGCAGGTAGTGCTCATACCTTCCAACAGGAAGGTTGCTGGTCCGATTCCCTGAGTTGGCTGAGGCCTTTCTCTGTAGAGTTTGTATGTTTTCTCAGGTCTGCATGGGTTTCTCCAATTGCTTCAGTTTCCCCCCACAGATTAAAAAGATGCTTGTTAGGTTAGATGATGACTCTAACCAACCCTTTGTAAATGGTTGTCTATCTCTACATGTTGGGTCTGTGATTGGCTGGTAACCAATCCAGGACTTACCCTGCCTTTTGCACAGTGTCAGCTGGAATAGGCTCCTGGATAAGTGATGTAGATAATGGATGGATGCTGTGTTTTCTTATTTGTTGTTGCGGTTTGTGGCCCCACAGCTAACATTCGTTTTCTAAGGATAACAAACATTGACATACAGCTGCTCAAAGACGGTTTGTGATAGCTCAAAGCTGGGCCTACAGCACACCGGCTCATGCATGTGATGAAGGTTTCTTCTCATTTAGGAAGAATATGAAGCATACATTAGAAATAATGGAGGTTAATGTTTTGCTAAGATTTAATCAGGTTTAATTAAGAGTTGCATGTTACTTTGTTTCACAAATTCACTGTTTTGTCTTGTTGAACTAAGCTAACATAGGCTGTTAGGTTGTACTGCTCTGACACCCTTAATATAATATATGCCTACAATGATATCATTTACATACAGACCAGTAGAGTGGTGTAGGAATGAGTCAGTGGGATTTTGAAAAAAAAAACCAGTTTCAGATAAGTGTCTGAAACAAGGTGTTTAGAGTACACATGCAAATGGGATAGTGGTGTTTAATGGGAAATAATAAAATGCATCTGATGTTGCCTGCTTTTGAATCTTAAACCATTGTTGTGTGTTTAAAGGAACGATTGCTAACTCACTGCTAATAAGGACTACAAAACTGGCCAGGGACCACACAAGCAAACATCTCTGGTTGTTTTTAATAATCAGTAATTTATAAACTACTGCCACAGCCATGAGGACCAACTTTACAAGATCACAAAATTATGAGGAAATTCTCAAATAAGAGGTCACATTAAGATGTTACACTTTGGAAATGTTGTAGTTGCATTAAGTTGAACCACCATGTTGTAGTTTCTTTGTAACTTATTAATAGCTTTTTACTCTTGCCAATTATATTCAAGCTTAAAATGCTGTGAAAATGAGTTAGTTAAGATTATTACAAAGAACAGAACATGTGAGTTCCATAATTTTTGTTCTCCTCTGAGCTTATTATCAGCAATGATCCAAAACACAGAAAAATACAATTGGCTTTTAGTGGGTCACTCTATACAGTGGGCCATCACGGAGGGAAAAATTAGCAAAAATCTAGTGGCCCATGACTGCTAGCAGTCCCAAAAATATTACATTGTTAGCAACATTTTAGCAACATAGTTAGAGGATTTCCTTCTTCCTTATTGACAAAATGTACCAGATTTTTCATGCTTTACGTTGCAAAAATGTAAGATGCAGGCATATTTGCTTTGAATAACATTTATTTAAAAAAGAGGCCATTGAGAGGACTTTTTTTTTTTTTAGAAAGTTTAAAATACTCTTGTGCATTTTGCAGAATGTTCAAATGCCTGAGTGGCTTGCTAGGATATTTACATCTTTAAAATAATAGGTTTTGGAGTAAGAAAAATGTATGTCCTGCAAAATGTTTAAATCATTGACAGGGTTTAAATATCAGAAATTCCAAAGGACTGATGATAGCTGAAAAGTTAACGATTACTAAAAACATGCTGGATGCTTAAAATGGTCCAAATGCCAGAAAGTTACCTTTAATACTTCATTCACCATTTATTGTATAGATTTGTGTGAAGAGTGTTTTCTCCAGTGGATGAAGTTTATTTGTCTTCTAGCATAATAGCTTGGCTGTAACAATTATAATCTGTTCATCTTTAAAGGATTATTTCATCATATTTATTTGTTTGACAGATGCTTGGTTTGAATAACTATGTAGAGCTGGGGGCCCAAAATGTATGGCAGCGCCCCTGGGCCAATATATAATAATAATAATAAAGTTCCTTCCACAAATTCAGTGAAAATATACTTGTAAGTCAAAAGTTCAAATAGCCTACATGTGAATAACAGTGCTTTAATACACACACAAACGATGCCTACAGCTATCTTTGTCAATGAAAAACGACTTTTCTCAAACAACTGCTCAATAGGCCTAAATCGTGGAAGAGTTGAGAAAACTGCTTTTATATTTAGGCTGAGTTTAATAAGTTCTGACTTCATGCTTATAGCCCGTTAAAGGTAATTATTCATCTTTGTTGCTTTTGTGCTTTTTCCCAAACACCAAAAGGTTTTTGTACAGCCGATTATCAACCGACCAATCGACTATTCGTCACGTTTATGGCTTGCTATGAGGGCATGCGCAGCAAAAATAAAAAAATTAAAATAAAAATTGTAACCACTCAGCTTTTAGAGTTGAAAACATAATCGCAGTACATTTATGATTTAATATAATGTTGATGTGTTCAGTAGGGACTGATGCCTTGGTGCAGATATTGCTTTAGCAGTGTGACATTTCTGCACATTATGGATCCAGTCACAGAAACAGAAGCAGACTGTCATCCTACCTGCAGACCTTTGGACAAGGGGCAGAAGAGCACCAAATGGACCAGTCTCCGTAAAGCCCTGGGCATCATGAGCGACGGTGAGAGGATGCGGCGCAGAGAGAAAGCAGAGATCCCTGTCTGATCACATCCTTCCTGAAAACCTGCGCCATGCGTCGCAAAATCTCCAAAACCAGCGTCTAATTATTAATCGCAATATGTGCCATGTTTCAAAGCTTAGCACTTCAGGCAAAAACCACAAGGCCTATCTGTATGGCTCATAAGTCAATTTGTCAACAAAAATCATTCGTAGAAAAAAGACGCGTCCTTGAAATTGAGCATTTTCAGATTTCTGCTCCATATGCGCCACAGAATTCAGAGCTTCAGCCCCGAATCACAGGACTTCCCCCTCCCGCTGCGATCACCGACAAAGCCGATTAATGCAATAGCTGTTTCTTCATGATCTAATCAAATCAAACTGGACCGAAATGTGGCACAGAAATAACCCGATGAGCACACACAGCCTCTGTTTCCCAGCGACTCATCACTGCGCTCCTTTAAAGGGGAGGATGTGAGATGTCAGCTGTGAGAGGATTTCTGTTCCGCCGACTGAAATCTCAAGCCTGAGCTTCCTGTCCTCCTCTTCCTGCCAGGAGGAAACACAGGCTGCCACCATGGATTAAGCACAACACAAAAGATGACTCTCATATAACCTGATGTGCAGACTAACACAATTAGGAAATACAAAACGAAAGATAAAAAAAACAACTGCAGAGGAAACATTGTGATCTACCACTTCACTGGTATTTTTTCTTTGTTGTCTCTCTGCACAGTCCTTTGTTTCAGGACAGTAATGAGCAAATACAGTGAAGAGGCGGGCCACATAATTACTAAGCTCTTTGCCAGGGGGCCAAATTGTTCAAATTAATGGAAACATTCAATGTGACAACTAAAATTGTTGTAAATTTAACAAAAAAGAGAAAAAATAATACTTTTCAGGGCACAATACATCGATATAAGGTTGTTTTTCCACATCTAGATTACTTGGGAGACGTTTTTTTTGTATATATATGGACACAGCGATGGATCCCTGTTTTGGCACAAACAACTGCGCCAAGCTTGCCTGAAATAGGTGGTCTCAATTCCAATTGACCCCTGGAGTGGTTTGTATGCAGTGAGGACACAATCGACCCCGCAACCAACACAGACAGGGTAATGAGTTAACTCATAAAACATCTGCACAGTGGTATTAGTAATAATAATTACATTACAGCTACCAGGCTGATGACAAAGTACTACTTCATGACAATGTTTTTGATCCACAGTCACTTTCTGTGCACAGGCACAACAACCCATGGAAGCAGCAACAGTCAACTTTACTCACTTACTCTTGGTAAGATCATCATTGAAAAGCAACTTGGGGGCCGCATCTGGCTCAGGGACCACCAGTTTCCCATACTTGACTTAGGCTATTATTTCTCAGAACGTACCTAAAGGCAACAAATTACTTCCAGGAGTGGTTTTAGTAATTTGAAGGCCCTGGGCACAGAGCATTATTAAGAGGCCCTTCACCATTTTAGAGCCCCAGAACAAGGAAAAAATGAAATTTTCTCTGGTAGCCAAATGAGTTTAACTATGGACTTTTCTTTAAGATTATATGGTACAAAAAAAGTAACAAGATTAATTTTGTTGATAATCATCAATCACCCCCCCCCCAAATTTATCAATGTGTCCACTTTTTGGACACAATAGGCTAAGTGTGACTTTTGTGCACTGGACATTTAATAACATTGTAAAAACCCATCCTTACAATCAAAGTATTAGTGTAAACAGTTCATTCAACAACTACTCTGCCTAGATCCTATAGGCCCTCTAGTACACAATGCCTAAAACAGCTCCCTACCTCTGCCTGATGGTAAAACAGCCCACAATTACACTTAAACTGTTTCTTATTTTGCTCTGTTTACGAGTATATTGTCCCTATATAAATCACTAGTTGACAAACTGTGTAACAACTGATTAACCACTGGACAGGGGTTGCAAGTGCTGCAATAAAAATGATGGGATATTTAGCTTTAGTACCAAATTTATAGAAATAAAGTTTTATGTATTCACATGCAGGTGCTGTTGAAAAAAGAATACCCAGAAATGTATCCTGCAGATCTCAACCACAGAGGACACAGACGGAAAAGTTTGTGGTTGTGCACCAGATCTGCAAGTGTTTGCAAGACAATTTCATGTAAGACTTGTGGTAAAATTTGACGTTACCAAATAAAGTTGTGTTTGTTGGTAGGATTTTCTTACAAAACCACTGACCTTCTACCTGCACACATGATACCTTTATGAGAGACCTGGAGACGTAATGTTACCCTGTGACCCCCATGGGCTTTCAAATGTCTACCTGACAACCCAAGTCTAGAAAGATTTAACGACTTTTATTTCTAGATGGATGCAGTTTTGATTTGAGACACAGTAAACCAAGGGTTTGTCTTCTTGATGTCTCTGCTCCTTGCATTAGTCTCACTTTAACAGCAAAAACAAATAAAGTCAATAATTTATATATTTTGTGCCACAGTAACGTGCTTCTGTGTACTTTGTCTTAAATTGGTGAACTGCAACCAGCACTGGCCCGCTACCTTCCCCTCCCATTCCCTTAAAATAATTGCACAACATTGAATTTTTGCCTGAACTTGTAAAATTCATCAGCACACATCCATGTCCCACTGTAAATGCTTCCCAACCCACTCTTGGCTCCTAATCCACCAGCTGAGAACTATGTCTGAGGGCTTTGTATCTTTCCTGTGGCAAAAGGGAAAACACTCCCAATTCAGTTCATTTAGTGCTCCCATTCAACTGCTTGTTATTTAAAACAACTTATCAACCAATCACATGGCATCAACTTAATGTATAAATCCAATGTGCTCTTGTGACCTCAATGGTCACCAGTCCAACAGAGCACCTTTGGGATGTGGTGGAACTAGAGATGGGAATCAAAAACCAAACTGATAATGGCACTGGTTTCAATTAGGGCTGTCACCTTATAACCAACATTCAAATATAGGTTTGAGCATGAGGCTAAAAATCCATATTTGAACTGTAAATAAACAAACATTCAAATATAAAATAAACAGCTCAAAAGCACATTTAGACGCCTGGAGCAGTGAACCACATGATCCAGCAGAGGGGGAAAAGTGACAGTCATAGTATCAATAAAATCTTATAATTTCTCATTCGAGTGGAACAGAAGATTTGCATCATGGTTGTGCAGCTGACAAATCTATAGCAACAACATGGTGCCATAATGTTAATATGGATCAGAATCTTTCAGGAATATTTCCAGCACTCAGATTATTCCACACCTTGGCAGTTCTATGGGGAAAACTGCACCTTGTGCTAAGCATATTGTACTTATGCTTAGTGAGTGTATGCTAGTGTGTATTACAGCTAAATTAATTAGCCAGTGCTTAATAATATTAGCAAATAATGGACAAGGAAATGTAAAAAATTTGATATAAAAACTAAACTTTAATGGAATAAAAGTAGATTTACATACATGCCTAGAAAATGTTTCACAAGATTCTTAAGAAAATTAAATACAAAACACATTATCAGTGACAAAGTCAAAAAAAAAAAAAAAAAGTTAAGCCCAAGTCACACATTCCTGTTTCTCATGGCGATTGTGCACAACTGTACATGATTGGCAAGGCTGGTTTGACTGGCATGATATGGGAAGAAATGACTGTGTCCCCCAGACACACCCCGTACATACACCGTCAGTGACGCTTCTATGAGACTTCTACAGCGCATCTACAGCGCTTTGGGTGCGTTCGTCCCGCTTTAATTAGGTCAATACAACGATACAATGAGGCTTCCATGAATTTCCATCCCACTGACACGATGTTAGCCCTGTTCGAACCCAGTTTGCACGTAGGCCCCCGATTGAGCCCCGTTGCTTACGTTTTTGTCGCGTTCACTTTCCGTATGAGATATGCAGGGACAACGTTCAGAAAGGATCACATAACGCATCCGAGGGTCTATAAATACAAGTCAAGGACACAGGCATTATCATTAGTTGGGGCACAATCGGATGTGTCCTTGCCAATCATCCTCCGAAAGTTCGCTGGATTTAGCCACATCAGCCCAATGGAGCCCCATACATGCCACGCTAATACCGTTCGCCTTAGGACTGCATTAGGCTTCCACCCCGCTATACTGAGAGCGGCGATTCTTCACGACAGTTTTGAACAGTTCAGAACAATCGAGACCCTTCCCCGTTCCCTGGCGTTTGTCCACGACTAAACAACACTGATCCAGATCAAGTACTGCATGCAACCATGACCAAAGCACGTTTTATCAGGATTATCACAATCGTGCACAATCGCCATGAGAAACGGAAATGTGTGACTGGGGCATTAAAAAGCTATCAGTTATTTAAAAAAAATACAAAACTGGTCAGCAGCATTTTTAGAAATTTAAGAAGAGTTGCTAAGAGGTACAGAACTTAACAAATGAATTTGACCACCACTCAATGCAAAGTTAATGCCACAACTGGCCTTGATTAACAGCATTGGTGATTACTAAAATCATTTTTCATGTTTATGTAATGGTTAAGACACCAGTATGTTGAAGCTCTTAATCAAATGATAATTTTAATGCCAAATTATAATTATTATTTTTTATCCGTGAATTTTCCAATTTACGCTTTACAAAAAAAGAAGCTAATGAGAAGCTCATAACTATTTTCTATTAAGATGTCAATATTGAGTTATGTACTTTCATTCCTGAACAGAAAATTAGTTGAAGTGGTTGAATGTTATAATTGCTTAATTTTTGACTTCTTAGAGAAGCCCAGTGAGCGGCTCAAATTTGGGTTTAACAAACTAAATTCACTTTGAAATGTCTCATTCCTGTTCAAAATATGTGTCCAATGAAAATAACAATTTCAGTTTTAAACGCATTTCTGAAAGATTTCTGCATGTTTGTTTTCCCATTTCTATGTCAGGCGGTCTGATAAATATGTCAAGCCCTATACATTTTTTTCACCATGTCTTCACGGCACCAGCATCTTCAAAATGTCTTGTCCTGCGTTGTCTGAAGCACACAGTGAAGACAAATTAGACACATTTCATTATTTTCATAACTTTTAAACTGAAAACAGGTATGAAAAATTGATAATTTCACCAGCTTTTAAGGCAGATATCTGTTGGTAAACTACCTCAGATTAAATCCCGACTATTGCAGGAATTAAACAGATATGATAGTTTACAGCTCCTTATCTCTGCCACCTTATGACACAGGCTCAACACAAAGTTGGACTGCAACGCCTCAAGGGGCAAAAAGAAGTCATAGCATGCGAGGAAAGATTATTTGAGTTAACATTTACTCTTACCTCCCCAAAGGATCACGCTGCTGCTCCAAAAGCTTGATTTGGTCCATCATAAGTGCACCCAGGGTCTCTATCATTAAACAAAATAGTCAATACAGATACTGATATGGCATATCTGCAAACACATTATTGTTTTAAACCAGCTACTGTCTTAAAGTAGGACGTTTTCAGTTCAACAGAGATGTACTGAGTTATAAGTAGTATTTCAAACTCTTATAAGAAGCCATATATGCATTGCGTAACATCCATTTTGGGCATCCAGACCGCACTCATTAAGTAAGTCCGCATTGTGCATTTATACATTTTCAGAAATGACCTGTAACTGAAACCCATCTTAGCTTCCTCTTGTGCAAATGAATGATGACAAATCATCTTCAAGCCAAGAGGCTCACAGCACCTCTCTCACAGCTTTTCTCCCTCATGCTGTTAAATCAATGATGTTATACAATTTATCAAATAAACCCTATAAACTGCTCATTTGTTTGAAATGACAGCCTGCGACAACAAGTAACCAGAGTACTGATGTGTGTTCTGAAAATGATTGACTTCTATGAACAGGCTCTGTTATGTCAATAGTGCGTGCCAGCTCTTATTTTACTTATTTGTTGTTTCAATGACACAAAAAAGGTCAAAACAGTACCAAAAAGGAGCTGTTTGTGAGTCTGAGGACTAACTTTTACTACTTGTCTCAAGCAGGGTACACACGACCTGATATCTGGACCAAGTTTTGACTCGGATCCCCAACCAAAGTCAGCAAAGGCCTGATTATCCTGTGATGTGAGGTGTGTTAAGAGTGATTTTATCCTTTCAGAGATCAGAGCTGCCCCAACTTGAGATCGTAAACATTAAATGTGGTCAATATGTACAATCAGAAATCCTTTCGTGTGTGGACTGCACTAAGGACAGCTGAGCATGTCCTCTGTGTTTTGTGGAACAGAACAAAGCCAGTCAGGGATTAAGCTAGCTGAAGCAGGAAGCCATGACAACAAGAGTAAAGGTGAAGCATATAGTTAGATAGATGTCTAGTAGGAGCTGGATAGAAACCACAACCCCCAAGGATGTTAGAGGACGCTAAGTGCTTGCTGCATTTAGCTTTGCAATTCCTCCTGACGTTGTCTGCCATGTTTGTTTACATCATGGTCACATTTAATCAAACAAGTTTACAGGCTGTGAGAATAGAGGCCCTGGTTGCTGGTGAAAGAATCAGTTGTTGTGTGGTGTTCTTTTCTAAATGTGTTTTTAATGTTTCTTTTATTGTTCAACACTGTTGGTAGACTGTTCAAACTAATTTTGTTGTATGTACGGCATGCAATGACAATAAAGGCTATTCTACTCTATTATGTCTATCTTTGTATCACACTATACACAAAAACAAAACCGACAAATCTGTCAATATTTGTCTTCACGTGTGGCTCACTCACCGTTTCAAAATCAGTTAAGGTATGTAAAATCTTTATATGTGTACTAAGCCTTAGCAAAATGATCCCAATCTCTAAAATTGATAGAATTCCTATTACTACAAGCTCGGCTGGATGCATAGATAAGCCATGCTCTTTGCTTGATTGCAGACAGTTGCAGGTTTCATCGGTTGTCAGGGCGTCTTTTATGGGTGTCAGTGTATGTTGAATTTACACTACCAAACCAATCTAGAAGACGGCATCTACCAACCACCTCTGAGGGCGAGTTGAGCCACTGGATATCAAATCATCAACAGCATGCATTAAGGTACATCTACATCAAGATTTAAGGACAAGCACAAGGTCGATCCACTGCTACACAATCAAGCCCCTGGAACAGCTACCTCAACACTGCCCCACTACGACTGACAGGATTGGTTTTCGTGCTTTAAATAGATCACATAGTTTATGACTTACTGCCACATCATCGAAATACATCAGTCTTGTAATAAAGTAAATATCTGGCCCGGTTCCTTACCCAAAGTCCACCACACAGTGGAAATTGAGCCATCGTGAGCCAGTTACTTACTGTTTGCCCGCTTACTGCACAACAGAGACACTGCAGCCAGAGTTGAGTCTCAAGGGGCAATGAACACATGAGGAGTGACTGGAAATAGAAGTTACCTTTCAGTTCAATGCAGACATCTCAGTATCTCTCAGCATGCACCTGCCAGAAAGAAATCTACAAGATAAAGGAAAGTAAACAGAAGTGCACCGAACAAAATCATGACCATTTAAATGCTTTTAAATACCTGCACCCATCATCTGAGGCTCAGCTGTTATTTGTATAAGTAACATGTCACACTGACTTCAGAGTTTACTTGGAAATGACGATACTTTAATGCAACAGCTTCATCTTTTTGTTACTTATCTTTTGACCCACACATCAGTTTGCTTATTAAAATTATTACACAGTGAAATCTTCTTCAGGACTTGAGAGGGACTGAACTCCTATTGCAGAACTAAGAGCAGATTATTTTTTCAAAATCTGAGAGGAAGAGAAATAATAAGTTTAGCTGTTTCCCAACTTATAAATCAGAAGTAAAGGTGTGCATTATTATCTGTAGATAATTACAGCCAAGTATCGGCCCTGAAAATCCACAGAATAAAGAGATGTGTTCAAAGGTGCAGCTTCATGTTTGTCAAGTTCAGAGCAGAACAAATACACCAGCCTCAACTTTGTTTTTTTGTCATCATTTCTACCTGGCACTTGATAACAAACCATAAAAGGGTCACTTTATAAGATTCAGCTTGCTCAGTCTGAGTTAGAGGCCTTCGAACAAAAGGTCTCTTTATAATTGATTTTTGAACTATGAACACTTAGAAAGCACTCAGGAAGCAACATGTCGTTAACATTTGCTTTGTCACTGTCTGCCATTTATCATATTGTTTTTATTATTTTTCTCTCATTTTGTCAATGCTCTTAAATCTTGAGATGTTTCAGTGTCTTGTAAGCCCATGTGGGCTGGGCGCCCCTATCTGGAGTATGACACGTTTGATAATAAAACACTACAACTACTACCACTACTATAAAAGGGATTCAAGATTTAAATCTTTTTCCAAGACATTATACAGTTTTAGAATTGATTGGAAACCAAATCAAAAATTGCTCTTTTAAAGATATTCTTTTGACACGTTTGGCCTTTCCTGATAGTGTAGAGATAGTGGATGAGTAAAACACACTGAAAATTTGCCATAGGCAGGAATCGAAACTGGGCAGACTGCAAAAGGCAAGAACCTCACAAGTGATACCTGCATCTTCGCTACCCTCAAGGAATGGCAACTGAAAAGATTGCAACAATATCAAACGCATGACACTCATGATTCAATGTTGTACTGCATAGATAAATGCTTCTACAAGTTTCTGGTGTTTCCACTAAAAGTTGTGCAGTAAGCAACTATTTGCAAAAATTAAGTCACAATTTTGACCCCTGTCAGTGGAAGGAATTGAAAAGGGAATTGGTAAGCAAAAAGACTAATTATATCAATTCTTTGATGAAGTTTCTATCTACTCTCATCTGGCATTGGTTTTCGATTCCCGTCCCTTCTACCCTTTCTGCCAAACAAGACTCACTAACTTCAAAATTCCTGAGTTTAAAGTCATAAATATTCAAAGAAAATATTTATTTGGGTTTAAATAGTAGTACATTTAAAATATTTGTGATTTTGGCCCAGAATCATCACATTATCATAACCATCTGTTATTAACTGGGGCCATTAAGAGAAAAACAAAATCATTAGGCACCATGCAGATCCAACATGTCATTTTAGACTTTTTTTTAGGTTGAATTTAAAACTCAGAAACTTATGAGAAATTTAGGTTTCTCATAAATGTACAACTATGTATATATTGTTGAGTTAATGGATCATTTTATTTTCCAAGTTTCAAGAGTGCCCTAATATGCCATTATACCTTAAAGTGTGTTTTAGCCTGACCCTTCACTAGTTTACTTTTATTCTGACAGTAACTCACCTGATAATGTTGGAAATGCCATGGTGGAGGTTTTCGTACTCTTGGAGCACCTCGAGTGTCACTATGCCATTGTTTGTCGACTTGAACATCAAGAATGCTTTCGCATGCATTGAAGGGTCTATTTTTTAATCCCCATTTCCTGAATGATTTACATGAAAAATTAGTGTTCGTTTTTTTTTTTTTTTTACCAAACACTACTGCTGTAAAGTGTGCAGCAGCGCCTTTTGTGCCATGTGGTGTCAGGGATTATGAATGTGTGACAGCAGGGGGCGACAGCTGACGGTAAGAGGACCCCAGTACTTATAAGTATTTTTAGAACAATTTAGGCATTGATGGAAATGTTTCCCCCTGCGATAAATCAGAGGTATGTCTAAAACAGGTCACATTATCACCAATACTCTGACTTGTACTGCCACCTCATTAAAAACTGACTCCTGATGCACCATCAATTATTTTGGTATAGTTTTGAAGCGCGAGCGCTCCAAACATGCCTCGAGCTGCCACTCCCACTGTCACATAACACTGGTATTTGGTTAAATTATGCAACTTATTATTTTGTTTTCGAAAAAGCGCTGACATAAGTATTGAACATAAATACGATCTTTGTTTATATTTCATTTAATCATCTACATTTCCTGAAAAACTTCAGCCTGTTGAATGCCACGTATAAGGAAGAGCTAACAAGAGGGAAACTTTCCATCATACACAAGAAAAATAAACCCGAAACAAGTTTTATAAAAAAAAAAAACATCGACAGATTGACTTAAATTTACTGTATGTCAACATTTACCATGGACGAGCATTTGCCACTCAGAAAATACAAACCTATTTAAAATACAAATAAAACAACGAGCTTCATAGATAATCGATAATATTCCAAAACAGAATACATTAGTTGTGTCAAATCCTGTCATGACTCCACTCACCGTGTCGCTGTCGCTGCAGTTTCCCCCCTGTCAGTTGAGAAGTCGTTACATGAACGCTTGTTGTGCTCCTACGGGACCCGAGAGCCGCCAAACTTCATGTGCTCCGGGACAGCTGCGAGTGCCGCTCATATGCAGAGCTTTATTCATTACACCTCCACCTAATGCAAGGGTTATGCCACAGCAGCACCAAATTAACTGCACTGATAATGACCATAATAATGTCTTATGTTTCTGTAATGATTAATACACTAACAAATAGAAGCTCCTTAACTAAAATTGTATTTTTAATGCTGAAATACAATTATTATTGCTAAAAATGATTAATTTTCAAATTTACTGTTTGAAAAAAAGGAAAATAGTAAAGCACTTATTCCTTGAGTAAGATGTCAAATTTTGTTATTTACCTGCATTCCTGAACAGAAAAAAAAGAGTTTGAAATTTCTCAAAAAACAGGAACATTTCCAGTTTTAAACCTGTTTTTTTAAAAACATTTCTATAATATTGACATTTTCTTGTTTATAGGATAGGTGGTCTAATAAATTTAATGAAAGCACTGCATCGTCTTTGAAGTTCATTTGTCCTGTTACAATATTCAGTGAAATTAACAGTAAATATATTTAGTTTTTAACATATACAGCTATATTTTCCATTAATATATATGATCGCCTGATCGAATATTAAGGTACAATTAAAGGCAAAGGTTGCAAACCATTTTACAGCAATATGTGAATGTTCTGAGTACTTGTCTCTCTTTTCTTTGTTTTAATTGTGTTGTTTTCTGTAACTCAACATCCTTGTAAATGAGAAGAACCTCAATTATTATCAAGACTTAAAGTTTAAATAAATTTTTCAGGGGTGGAGAGTTGCACTTACCATGGCATCTGAGTTTTAAGCAGAACATATACAAAGAGCCAAACCATTAAAAGCTTTCCACCAACATGTACTGGCACAACAGCAATATTTTAACTTCAATACTGACAAATTTAAGTGTAAAAAAATACAGTAGAGTTTTACTAATTTAATATTCATGACTGCAAATTGTTCATATATATGAACATAATTGTTATTCCATATTTATTTGCTCATATACAGTGTGCTCATTCAAAAAGGAAAAGGTGATACATTTTCTCACTTTATGGTTACAGTGAATTATTTTGCTTGAGTGGTAATACAACATACTTTTATACTGATAAAAAATAATGGGTTGACTCGTAATATTCCAGCTGGTTTTTATGACAGCAATGTAAACTTAAAGTAAATTTTAAAGGGACTTTTATCTTCATTTGATTAAATTCTTATGGTGCTAGTTTACTGGTACTTGAGTAAAATCTGACCTGTTTTTTTTTTTTTTTTTTTTTACTTAACGATTACCTGTGATTCATTACTCGTTCATTTATGTGAATGAAAAAACCTTTGACAGACTATTTATACTAAATAGTGCAAATAGTCTAATAGATAAGATAAACTTAGTTAAATCAGGTAATGGATGTAATCATATCATACTGCTCAGAAAACAGCAACATAAAAAGTCCTCCCCCACTCAACATTATTTACTCAAAATTCAAGGGAAAATCAAATTATCTCTTGAAAAGCCATCCAAACACATTAAGTGCTTAATTTTGTCAAAAACTCTTTCTACCAAGCCAACATAAACGGATCATTAAGTCACAGACTGGACCTCAAATGCATCACAAATTACAACTTCGATGTTTTGTAGCACATTTAGTTTTACTAATTATGTTTCATTGTGTTGGTCTCAGCACAGGACTCAGTAGCAGCAGCAACAGACAAGTGACTTTTTTTTTTTACATTCTGAAGGAGAGAAGAGTTAAAGCACAGGGGACTGAATCGTCCACTACAGCTACACAATTCAATCTGCTTCTCACGTATTTTTAACAGATACCGGCTGACAATTATTCTCTTTGAATCAATTGAGGCACCTTTAGGTAGAAGGTACTCAATAATTGGGGTACAAATGACATTTAGCAGAGGTCAAGGTGTTAGACCAGTTTTGATATGTTAGGGGACACGTACTTATTAAGCAGTACAAAACTGTTTACCTGTTCACCTTCTTGTTACATTAATGATAAGAAGCCGTCCTTGAGTTGTTTCTCAGAAAGACTGCAGGATTTTTAATACGCTGCAGCATATTTAGTAGCAAAGCTGCTTGCGCTGTGCTGTTTTCACATGTCAACTTTCCACTGGACACTTAAGTTTGACCATGTTAACATTGTTAGCATTATTGTTATGGCTAACAAGCTGTCCGACTCAGCATTTCATCACACCATGGATGTTGTACGCTGATGTGAGTGTGTAATTAGTTATTATGCTGCTGTGCTGTCAAACACGCCGATGCTGGAAAACAACAAAACTTTGGACCAAGATTAGTTTATACAAATAGATTTTCTTGCATTTAAGGGGCTATGGTTGGTATTCTGGTAATGTTATTGTTTCATTGCAGTGTAAATAAGACAGCAACAGTAAAGTAAGGTGCACTCTGATTAAAAATACAGAAATATAAGATTACTGAAGTACACCTAAGAGTGATTCAACGACATATCAGGGATGTTATAGTTCAAATTTGCAACCAATCTTGAACATAGTCTTGGAGGACACTGTGAAAGAATGAGTCAAAATTTGGAAATCAAAGATGAGTCACAGAAAGAATAAAGTTTTATGAATAATGAAAAATTAACATTGACTTCACCCTTAAGGAAAGCACATTGATGTATGTAACTACGTCACAAGATGTCATTCCAAAAACAGACGCATGATGTACTGCTGAAGGCTTCACATGTATTTATTAATGTCTCTTGTTTTGTGATGTGTCATGAGCTTGTCGTGGAGGGTGCTGACAGGCTTTGCAGAAGCTCCATCTGCCTCCTCTTGTCCTTGGCGCGGTTGATGGTCATCTTGAATAAGCGACAGTAAAGCTCCATGGCGACAGGAGTGTCATCATTCCCGGGCACCGGGTACGTCACCAGGCTGGGGTTACAGTTTGAGTCCACCACACCCACCGTGGGAATGTTCATCTTTGCGGCATCTCTGATTCCCACGTGCTGCTGGAACACGTTGTTGAGCGTGGAGAGGAAGATGACGAGGTCTGGCAGGCGGACTCCTGGCCCTAACTGGACAGGGGCGTTGGTGAAGATGCCGCCCTGCCAGTATCGAGTGTGTGCGTACTCCCCACAGTCCTTTGCAGTGCTCTCCACCAGGTGGCCGAACTGACGCCTACGACTGACAAACAGAATGACCCCACCACGAAATGCTACATGTGCGGTGAAGTTCAGGGCTCTCTGTAGGTGCTCCATAGTCTGGTCAAGATCTATTATATCCTGGTCCAAACGACAGCCATACAGGTAAGGCTCCATAAGCCTGAGAGGAAATGAATCAAAACTGAAATAGGAAAAAAAGGAGCTTTCCACCACAAAAAACAGAGTAAGTGATGGATGCTGATCTTCAGCATGGCAATAATCTTAGATATTTATATATAGGATATAGGACAACTGCTCAAATCTTGTCCCATATTGCAAGCATATGGAATATATTTTAAAACTGTTATTCCAGATCTGATATTAAGCTTCAAAGTTACAGATTACAAGCTATGAATTAAGCTGTGGAATGACGGTGCGACTGACATACTCAGAGGCTCAGACTTAGTCAGCTAATGTGCTTTCTTTCCTACGTGCAATGAGCTGCATGAAGGCTGTGATTTTTGGTAGCAAGGTTGGATTTCAAGTCATTTCTCTTCTCATTAAGTAATGAATAATAAAAAAGGACTTTAAAAAGGACACTTCCTTAACATTTCCAATATATTCAGGCAAAAACACAAAATCATCATGACATAGTTCAATAAACTTTCTGACTGATGGTTAACATGATATGTACTGGTATTTCAGTGTTTGGTTGGTTGAGAAAAAAAATTGGGTTTTAGTCTTGTTACGGTTGTCAGCTATTGCAATTGTAAAACAGATTCGGAAAAAAAAAACACACCTGTCGCATCAACCGATTACCATACATTAATTTGGCTAATCCTACTGCCAAATGCCAAACAGGATTTTAAAGAACTTACATCGTGAAATCTTTCCCTCTTCACAGTGGTCAACAAAAAATGTCAACAAAAATGTTTTGCTAATTAAATGTAAGGGACTTATCCGGACTCGAAGCCATGCGATTAAAAACAAACAAACAAAAAAAAAACATTTTTATAAAAATGTAGTGTGAGTTTAAGGTTAAATATATAAAAATAAAAGAATCCACCTAAGGCTCAGCTGTAGTCATTTGCCTTAATTTTCTTTACAGTCAAAAATAATCCAAAGCCATATATTTTACTGTTATACTAGCACACAGTTTCGATAGTGAGCATGAAATTCATATGACAAGAAGAAAGTGATATGAGAGCACTGCTGCATATGTGAGCCTCTTCAAAGTGCAGAACGCAAATATAAAGAGTAAGGGGCACTGTTTGTTTCCCTAAAATACTGTCTTCTATAATTACTACATTGTACTTGAGTGATGAATTTAGTGCATGGTTTACTGCAATTATATTGTAATTGTGTGGTGCAGCCCCGATGTTGACAGCAGATGATCAGACAGGATAACAGCTGATCAGTGTGTGAGATGTTGTGAATCCGCACCTGTGTCTGCATCCCTTCTTATGACCAAGATGAACTCTGGCGTCAAACAGATCCTTCAACTGGAAAAGCTCTGACACACGGAAAAAGTCGGGCTTCTCAAGTGCCTGGTTGAATATTTTCTCTACAAAAGAAAGCGAATCTTCAATAAAGGAGCACGAGCATTGACTGAATACTTTATTTTGAATGTGTAAATGGAAGAAAAAAACAAGTCAAATTCATCATACAAATGTTGAGCATAAAAAAAGAAACAAATATTTGCCCAAGAAATAAATGAATGAATAAATGATGATGAAAAATAAAGATTTAATTTACATATCCAAAGAGGAGTGGGAAGAAGTGAAAACTTATTTAATCCAAGCCCTTCTCCAGCCAACAGTTCTTATTAATGTTTTTGGCTCCTTGTTATTGCAAACATGAATATATATTCAACTTTCAACAACTCATTAATGTTACAATAAAATAGTAAAAGGTTTATTTGTCCTCATGAAAATCTTTGTCTTTGATAAATCATAAATACTCATTTATGACATACTCTATAGTTTTTTATGGGAAGTGCCTTATTACAAGATATTTATATATTTGGCAAATACGTGTTAATATGGCAAATGTAGGAATCTTTTCAAAGTCAGACGTGTAAGTCAAAGGTCTTTATATATTAACTCTTACATACGAAATGATACGTCTTCATATTAGGACCTTTAAGAGACACAATAAGTAAATGAAAACAGTTATTAAACAATTCATTTACTGACCTGTATCGTCGTCAGGTTTGGGTTGAGGGAGTTTCACTGACGTTGCTGTGGCATATTGATGTCCTGCACAGGAGTGTCCAATGCTGACAGCCCGAGAGGGTCTCAGCCCACAGAGGCCTGAATAAATAAACAAACAAAGGTGAAAAACAGAGAACTCAATCTTAAGAATAACTTAATGCTAATAGCGGCTAACGCACTAGCCACAGACGTAAGCTGCAGCTGTAAGCTAACTGAGTACTTATCTGATGAATGAATGTCTCTTAAAATACATACAGCCTGTAAACCATATTGTCACGTAAGCAATAATACATGTTAGTCTGTTATTAAAGAATACAGTGTGCAGATACCTTTAGCCAGCGCCCGGGCTGCCATGCTTGCTTGGAAGGTCAGTAAGCTGCGCATGCTCAGTGGCGCGTCTTCTTCGTTATCATTAATGGCGGATGGTGACAGACGCTTGGGATCATACCGCCTCCTACTGGGCTTCAGATGTTTACAGAGCTTCAGAGCTTCATGGCATGACAGCGAACATGCTCCCCATTTTTATTGTTTGATCGTAATTGTGTCTCCACACTTTTCTCATATATTTTTTTAAAAATCAAATTTATATACCGAAATCGTTCTTACATTTGGTTTGAAGTCTAAATTGTTTATCAACACTTCAACATTATTCAAGATATTTTTCAGTCTTGTGTATCAACACTATCCTCATATTTAGTTTTCCCCTTGATGGAGTTTCAGCATGTTTTCATCATTTTGACTGTCTGTTACGCTTTATTTTAAGGTCACCATGTTCACCACTGACTAGCTCGTTATTAGCATGCAAATTAGGGATGCACAATATTAGATTCTGGCGAGATTTCTGAGCTCATTATGGCCAATGGATATTTTCTTTCAATGTGACAATCTAGTTGTGTAAGGTTTAGACGTAAAACATGAAAAACATCTAAGTCTTGAAAAAAATGAAACTCTTGATTTTTAAATGTTCCCATGTAGATGGTACATTTGTGTATTTTGGTGAATATGGTGACCTTAAAATAAAGTGCTACCCAACTACTTTCTCATGATTGTATACATCTACCTTTTTCTTTTAATTTTTCAAAATTACTTATACTTCTTATCAAAGTACATGAGGAAAATATATCATCCTTACATTTCAATGACAAACTGCAAGACTGCATTCTCAGGTTTCTTTTAAAAGCAAACACTCCAGAGCCAGGTATGTTATTTTCAGCTTTTAATGATTTATTTAACAAATGTGAAATAAATATCCAACCATGCATTGTCATCCCCATGACAATTGGATGTGGAAAGGTATTAAAGACTATAAGTCCCTATTCTCTCAAAAAATCTGGAAAAAGCAAAATAAAACCAGTTTAAAGACAAAAAACAGATGTAACCCAAAGTTTGCTGGATGGTCCAATAAATCTAATTGTTTTGCACAGTCCGGGCAGCTTAAAGTCTCATAACAGTGAACGCTAATGTCTTAGTACCAACTTTAAATAAAAATTGTAATATTTCTTAGGTCTTAAAGAGTAAAAACCATTAACTGTTCATCTTAACAATCCTTGTATGCTGCTATAATTTGTTCTTTTACCCAGAGCAAAGCGTCAGTGCATTGAAAAATAAAACGCCCCGATTAGAAACATCAGAAAACACTGCCTGAACAAATCTTCAGAGAACACACACAGACTTTGTTACTTAACCAATTTGTGAGTGTAAAACAGCCTGTACATGCTTGTAGGAGTGTCCCGAGGCTTCACTCTCCCTGAAAAAATAAGGAATCTAAGATGAAGAATTATTTATTTGACTGTGATTGTTAATTAATGAGACAAATCACATCTATCAAATCACAAACCTGTTGACTGGAATGAACTGGAGCTTTCTTTTGACACACTGAACGGCCTTCTTCTGCACAGGAACACGACTCAGAGAAGGCACAGCCTGCAAAAATCAGGCAATATAAATGTCACACTCTCTGGATCTGAAGCACATGATGTTTTAAACTTGGACTCTTTATGAAGGCATAAAATACTGATGAAAAACCTTTCACACAAGTTTCAGAGGACTGTTAAGATCAGGCACTATGAAAGAAAAAAGAGGAGGAATATTTTTCCTTAATGCACTCTGAGAAAAAGAAATCAAGATGAATGTATGTAAAAATGTAGAGAGAAAAAAAGTCAACATATGTTCACAATTATTGGAAAACATCTGCAGCAAAGTTGAAATGTGAGAAAAGTAGAACAAGAAATAAAATGTAGAGGAAAAGGTCAAAATCAGGGATGCACGATATAATCTGAATGATATTGGGATTGGCAGATAAATACCTAAAAAGCTGAATATTTTTATCCACAGACATGAAATTCACTGCCAATATTTATTACTGATATTTGGCCACACAAATTGGCTGTAACACTGGCAGAATCTACAAACATACCATAATGCTGTACCTCCCCATCATTTCATAAATAATTAAGTGTTGACGTTTTTGCTTTTCATCAGTTTCTAACAGACCCTTGTCATAAAAGGAACGGGTCAGTTAATAATTAAAGAATAAAATAAATCCTTATTTATAACAGCATGTAAATACCTCTCTAAAAATAACTTATTTTGATGAAATGGTGACATCATATGTTACAATCAGCTACAGTGACATATATGGATGAACAACATTATTGAAACAATGTCAGTATCAACATGTAGCAGCTGAAAACATTATCAGTATCCTCAGATATGCACTACTTATAGGCCATAATATCCACAACGTACCATAATTAATACCTGATCATCATATCACTAAAGATGAACATTTAAAACAAAACAACAATTTGAAGGTGAATAAAATGTTGATTTTCTTGTCACACATCATTTTCTAGTGCAAACAAACCATCACGATGAAAGGAACCGATCAATTTTAGTCAAATAGAGACTTCTCAGTTGACAAAAATATCAGAGAGGGCAATAATTGATTTAGAAAAATGGGCATATCAGATTTTCAAAAATTGTGTTTCCCCAGTGAAAACTGCTTCCACTTTTAGCTCATAATCAGCATGTTTGTATTAAGACCTGCAAGAGGTTGTGGTCAACATCTCAGTGTGTTTTTCCTAGATTTTAATATTCTTGCAATTTTTTTCTCTAAACTGTTTGTTATATTGGTCTCAGTATTTTTTAGAATTTTTAAGTATCTAAAAAGCATGCTTATTGTCATTCTCATTCAGCTTTTTCCAAACTGTATAAAAATTTTACTCTCACAGTATTTATTTTTATTTAGCATTGAGGAATGACATTAATCTCACAATTTGGATTTTTTGTTTTAATTTTACATGAACATTAATCCAAATATTGATGATCATTATTCAAACAATCTCCCCCCCCCCCAAAAAAAAACTATGATTATTCTAAAATTTGATTTCTTTTAATATGTAAATTGTGTGGCATTTTTTCTTTTTTTTTTTTTAAATTGAAATTCTATTTCAACATTGCTTTCCTGTTTTGATATTTCAATCATATGTAAATTGACATCATTCTGACATTTTTATGCAAACTGTATATCAACATTCTTACATTTCTTGTAGTTTTGGTCCAAACTTTGATAGTGCACGTAAAGTGGATCAAGTCAGTAGAGCTTCTTTACATGATAGTGCACATAACCAACAAGGCCAACAGCACACACACCTTATTTTTTTAATCTTAATTGTATATCAACACTTTTCTCACATTTTAATTAACAAAATATTAACCATAAATCAAAGTTATTAGATTTTAAAAAATAATAATTACATAACATAACCCAACACATTTTAGTCTTCTTTTAGTTAAACCTCTGATATTACAGCTGCAGTTTTCAAACTGTAAATCATTATCAGCACATTTCCTTTCTTTAATCTATATATCATACCATAATTATTATCATACTAGATTTTTTTCTTAAGGTTGGGTATCAACATTATCATCATATTTAAGTATATTCTCTAAATTGTATATCAGCATTGTCTTAATTGTTTCAACTTCCCTCTCTACATAGTTTAAATCTGTTTTTCTATTTAAATACATTTACTTCTTCATCCCCCACATCCTTTGGATGCATGTCTAAATGATTGTACCTTCTTGTTCTCTTCAGAATGGTACCTCCTGCTGAACATCTTGCTTCTCTCGTCTGTGCTGAGAGCTATACACGGTCTGATGATGATACCGGGGTCGATGGCACTGGACAAAGACCTGAGCAAGGCAGAGCAGCAAACATCAGGGTAACTTAACGCTCTAATTCTACATGCTAAACTCTTCCCAGTGCTCCAAGCCTCTTGATAAAAAGACAAAAGCACAAAGCAAGCTGCATCAAAACAGACTGTTGGACATTTACGACACACTTTGCTGCAAGGATTCCACTCTTTATTACACAGATGCACTTAAAAGACACAGCAATACTTTTTTCTTTTCTGAAAGAGTGAAAAAAAGAAACATTTCTTACAAAATATTTACAAAACCTGGCAATGCACAGCATGTTCAGTTCTTTTTTTTTGATAAACAAAAATAAATAGGCTTTTTTCACATATGAAATTCAAGAAAATTTCAACATGACAAAGACAAGAATGCACTAAATATCAAGTTTAGCATGACAAAGAGAAGAGTTTCTGTGTTGCTTCCATGAAAGCTGGAATTGCGCTGTTATAGTGGCTTTTCTTTAACGATCGATCTTAAAATACCTGTTGAACTGTCTAAACAATACAACAAACTAATGACACCGTGCCTGAAAAATGAACAACGTTAGTATGATGGAGTATAAAGGTCTTTGTTAGTCAAGAATGGATACAATGATGCTCAAATATGCACTGCTGTTTTCATTGAATGAGGGACTTCATGAGGGTAAGAGTGTGATATCCTGGCCTTTTCTTGTCTTGATGTGCAAAAATTAAGAGGCTAGATCTGCGGGTCAGGTGATAACTAATTTTCTGGAACCACCAGTCATTAATTTCTGCTTGTATGTATTATCAATATAAACTCCGTTTGCATATGTTATGGCAACATAGATTTATACTGCTAGATTCTGTTCTCTCTTATGTATGGTAAAATAAAAAGACAAGTGTACCTGAACTAACTTAACCCTAGATTATTTAAAAATAATTTTCTACTGACTAATTCTTTGACCCTTCTTTTAAAACTACATTTAAGGGTATTGGTAAGAGCAACCCATCTTGGTACCTTCCCCATTGTCCCCTTACATTGAATGAATGGGGGTAAAGGGGAAAGACCGGTTGTTTTGTTGTTGGTCTTTTATTTTGTTATACACTGGGGTATATGTAAATAGACATATGATTGAGGTGATACTGACGAGATCCTTCTAAGTTGTGCACCCAAAGTTTTGAGTTGTATGTAATGTTACAAATAGGCTTGCAAAAGACAGTACGCAAGACAAAGTCATCAAAAGCAGTAAGAAAATAATCAAAATATACTCATCAAATAAAGTCTGTAAACCTAATTTCAGTCGACTATTTCTCCGCTTTAATAATAATAATTGGTACTTTATTTTGTATCGTTGGAAAGCCTGATTTGCCTTTTATATGAGCTATAACTAAGGATTGTGTATTTGTGGAATGAGCAGCATAGCTGAATGTGATCAATATATATTATTTGGTGTAGGCCCTGGTACAAACTTAGGATCAAGTTCTGTAAGACTGGAGAAGTCAAAGACAGACTGCAAAGTGGGCGTCCCAGGAAGACAACACCCCATTAAGAGCTGTTCCTCATGCTTGCTCATGAATGCACGATCGTTACAAGTAGGGATGTACAATATTGGATTTTTGTCGATATCCAATATGCTGATACTTCTGAACTCATTATTGTCAATACTGATATTTTTCGTCAAGAGCACAAAGTCTTTATTTCTGAAAATTACCATGTTGCTTTCAGGGTGGCAGTCTATTTGTATAAGGAACAAATGTAAAACAAGAAAGAGAACATTTAAACCTTGAAAAGAAATAAACTTGATTTTTAAATGCACCCATGTAATGATGATAAGGGGAAGCATCATGGTACATTTGCGTACTATGCTGATATTACTTTTGATTTAAAAAAAATATAAATAAAAGAAATCATCGGCCAATAATGATACTAAGCTTTTTAAGGCCAAAATCTGTCTATACCATTATCCTTCTGATAATATCCTACATCCCTACTTACAAGATGTACCTCGCTGTAAAGGTCACTCATCAGGCTTTCCAATGATATGAAACATAAAACCAGCAAGTATTATAAAAGAGAAGGAATAGTAAAACGAAATAACGTTTCAAAACTTTTTTTGAGGAGTATATATATATATCTCAAAAACCTCATTCGTCATTTAGGGAGACAAACATAACATGTATGTATTTTTTACGTAGTTAAAAGTGCAAAACATTTCATCATGATATTCAATAGCATTGCTGCCAGTGTCTTCTCATCTACTGTCAATTCATTCTAAGGGCTTTTTTAACCCAAAGCAAGGGTAAGTGATGTAAGACTGCAATCAAGAACAAAATCATTTCTTTCACAAATTACTCGAAATCCTGAAAGTGGTCATTCAGTCGAACTCCTGTACCAATGTTGCTTCATTTAGGTTCGATGATAAGGATAAATATCAGGGTACAAAGTGTTAATGTAGTTGTAATTGTGATACAGAACAGCAAAAATGAACATACAAGGGATGCACAATATTATCAGCATGAAACTGGTATGAACAAATATAAACTCAAAAAGTTGATTACCAGTATTGGCAAATTGGAATATTTTGCTGATATTTACAGCCAACATTTCAGCAGTAAATAAAAGCACGAAGTGTAAATAAATGTGTGCATTTGAAAGCAAAATCAACAGACCTACCTCAGGAACTCATCGTTAAAAAATGAAAGAGGGCTGTATGAACGAAAGTTTAGAGACGTAGAATGTAGAATTTTCTGAAAATTTGGAACTTAAATTTCTAAGAGTATCTTTCGAATATCTTTTGTTGAGTACTTACAGTACCTCTAGCATCAAGTTCTAAAGGCAAAGCAATCCTTTATCTTAATAGTTGTACTGGGACGCATCTACGTGTGGTGACCGCAATGACCAAGTTCCCATGACAAGACATTAAATGCTTATTGTTATCGTGTAAACACCTGTCGTTCTGTTTCTGTATCTCATTCAGTTTGTGCTGCTTACTTCTACCGGAGCACCATTATTCTCTGGCTGCTGTCCAGCAAACTTTTCAAACTTTTCTGGTTATCCACAAACTCCATAATGGAAGAACCAAACCAGACATTTTCAATCTAATTAAAGATCCGCTGTCACCCCTGACGGTTTTGGCCATTTATATCTTGTGTAAAAATTGAGGACTGTACACAATAAAAACTGCCCTTCATAAGGTGTATTTATTAATCTGATAACCAATGTTTCTGTTCAGGCAAGTTTCACATGATAAGAGGGAAAGCTATTGAAAATGAACTTTCTGGTTTGAGCTGTGAGTGATCTCACGAAGTTTTGTAAACAGCTCCTGGCATAAACCAGGAAAACCCCTTCTAAGAAGTTTTCTCCCTCATTATGTGAAATATAGCAGCAAAAGTGTTTGTGTAAAAAAAAAACTTCTAAAGTGCCAATTTAAAAAGAAAAGTACCATCTCTAATTTCAGATATAATGAAACTGTGAAGGTGTCAGAAGGTTGGTCTCTCATTTTTGTTTTGGTTAAGAGCCCAGTGGAGATGGATTTATTTCAGTGTGTGTTGAGGGTCTGATTAGTGGAATTAACCAGCAAAACTGTCATTTGAGCCGCAATCACACACAGGCTTTTTGGCCAACTTTTGCAGACACATAAGGAAATGTCAAGCTGCGTCAACTTTTGTCAGGTCCCTAAGTTGAGTGTGCAACCCATGCGTTACACCTGCATTGGTGAATGTTTAAAATCTGTCTACAATTAGTCAGGGGGTTGTCAGGAAACGCATAGTCCTCCATACTTCTCAGCACAACGTTTCTCTCTACTCAAGGTTCACTGACCTACATTGAACACAGCAAAATTGACCACGGGAATGTACTAACACCAAAATGTTCATGATTTCCATCTTTAGGTGCTGTTTGGAGCTCTCAAAAGGGCTAATGAAACTTGTTTTTACGGAAAAAAGTTTGCATACATTGGCATTGATTGGCTAAAATAGCTTGACAACATTAGCAAATTGAAAACCAACAAAATCCTTACTACAAACATATTAAAGGTCATTTTTTTGTTTGCATGTAAATGAGGGTCTCTGACAATAACCCACACTGTTTTGATAAGCTTGATAAAGGGGTTAACTGATATAAACCTGGATTATGATTCTATTTGACAATTGGACCAACAGAAAATACTTACAAAGTGGGAAAGCCCTGCTTCTTCTCTGGACTTCTCCTGCTGCCTGACTCACAATCTGCCTCATCTATAAACTCCTCCTCTCCTCTCTCTAGATGCACTTCTTTTTCATCTATCTTCATGCTCTCCCCTTCTCTTTTCCTCTCACTCAGCAAGTCCTTCCCCTCACTCCTTTCCCTGCTTCGAACCTGCACATGGTTGGTCCTATTGGATTCCAGTTCAACAAACACACTTTTATCCTTCGGTATGTGCACCATGCTCTTCGTCTCTCCCTCCATCGTGCACAGTGGCCTGTGATCAGGCCCGAAGCTCCGTGAGAAGGCCATCCGTGGATGCTGCTTGGACAGAGATGACAGATTTAAAACAGTGGATCTGTAGGGTGAATTCACAGTCATCTCTGCTTGAAATGGTCCTCTACTGGTCCTTGCAGAGGACCAGGCATTTACAGGAGTCTGTGTTCTGGAGGTGATGACTCCGCTCTGGTATGGTGCACTCTCTGACGGAGTCTCGCTGATTTTTGATGCAGTGATATGAAATGGAGTCCGACTGAGAGTCCTAGCATCAGGGGTGGGTAGTCCGAGGCTCTGACGCCACTTAATCGACTCTGAGCAGGAATGAGCGATGCTGGGGCCCGAAACTTGTCGAACTCTTTCAGTCGACGGAGACTCTTCGTTGCAAAAGCTGGGTCGCTTTTGCTCAGTTTTCGCAGCCCCAGCACCGTCTGCTGGCTCCAGTCGACTAGGGCTGCAGGGGAGGACTGCAGACATATGCAGTTGTACTCCGACTGACGGGATGTCCGGCTGAGAGCTGTGTGGCACTGAAACAGGCTGGTAACTAGATGGAGACCGTCCGACGAAGGGACTGGTGCTTTTTATGGGAATCTCAGCCAGCTGATCTTCCTGTTTGTCTTTTTTATCTTGAGGAATAGTCACATCAGTGCCATTCCTCGATACGTCCTCATCTCTGCCTTTCTCTGCAGTGGAACCTTTGGCCTTTTCAGCCAAAAACCTTCTGATCTCCTGCTCAATGCTGTCATCGCTGTCCACTGAGCTGCTATCATCCCTCATCTGATGAGAGGTCTGAGGATTCAGCAGCAGGGGATCTTTATTTTCCAATGCTTTTAGGTTTCCCATTTCAACTTTAGGTGCATTTGTGCTCCTCTCAGCTTGCTTATGTGGTAAAACAGTCCTCTTGCTCACCCCAAACTTGTCTTTCATGTTGTCCTTATCCTTCTGCACTTTTTTCAAAGCACTGCGCTTGGAAGTAAGGTTATGCTTCAACTTTTTGGGCTGAGAAGCATTTCCTAGCACAGGCTCTTCATCCTTAGGGCACTTTCTTGATTTCACCTTTAAGTCTCTTTTCTTTTTTGTCTTCTTTTTGGTTTTGAGAAGGTCTTTTATGGCAGTGTCCAGGTCTTCATCGCTGTCAAGTGAGCTGCTTTTATCGCCACTTTGTTCTCTACCTTGCAGATTCCTCTGGCTTGGTTCCTTTCTATGCTCAGGTAAAGGTTTAGTGGATGTTTCTTTCACTTTGTTTTCCACTGCTGACAGGGAGGAATTTTCTTCTCTGTGTTTTCTCCTCTGTGTTAAAGACAGTTTTAAGGGTTTCTTCTGGGCTGTAACTTGCTTTGCTTTAACTTCTTGTTGATTTATACTTTGAGCCTCTGGAGTCTTAGCTGGGTCCGTTGGTTGTTGGTGCATTTGGGCTTTCTGCTCCAGAAATTTTCGAATTTCTTGCTCAATTCCATCTTCGCTATCGATGGAGCTGCCGTCGCTTTCCTCATCTTTGCCGTTGTCTGGAAGGGAAGATTCTGAGGGGGTGTAACAGCTAAGGCTGACACCATGGTGGAAACCCCCAGGCATTACAGTCTTTGAAATGTCCAGTATTGCCTCAGCACACATTAGCTCTGCAGTTGTATTAACCTTCACAGGGGCAGAGGTGGGAGTAGGTGGGTCATTAGGGCTCTCCATTTTTAATGATGGAAATCCATTTCCTTTGGCTTTCAAACTCTCTGACAGCGTACTCTTGGGTGCAGAAATAGACAAAGGATGAGGTTGAGCAGCTTTTGCCTCTTTCTCTGTTCTGGATTTCTTCTTTTTCAGTTTGCGTTTGTTCACGTTTTCTATGCTTGTGCTTCCAGCAGCATGTATTAGTGACTTACTGAGTGTCGTTTGCTTATGCAAGAATGGTTTAAAAGCACTCTTTTCCTTGAGTTGCTCGAGCTGGTAACGACGAATAGCTTCTTCAATCCCATCATCACTACTAGAGTCTGAGTCCTCACTGAATTCATGGGGATTGAAGACTTCCCTTTTAACTTGCTGCTCCTTTTTCTCTAGCTGGTATCTTTGAATGGCTTCTTCAATGCCATCGTCGCTGCTTGAATCACTCAAGTCTGCCTCCACTTTAACATTGACTGGACCCTTTTCTGTCTTGAGGTGACTGATAGATTTAGAGAGGGTTTGCATCTGCTCTTTGGGCAAGACTACACTTTTGGTTGGTGCAAATTGCCTAGTGGTGTTCTCTTCTAATGAGGCCTTGTGTTTAATATATTTCTTAATAGGTATGGCAGCCGGTACAGTGGGAGTCTCAGCTTTGAGGCTTTTTGGAAATTGATTAGTGGGAATCAAAAATGTGTTGCTGTTGGAGTTCTGATTGGAAACTTCAGGAACAGGTAGGTCTTTCCTGGGAATTTTGGATGACTGGAGAAAATTAAAGCAGGGTTCTGCCTTGCGTTTGTGACCATCCTTTTCCTTCAGGTATTCCAGTATTGCCTCCTCAATCCCTCTATCCACAGAGTCATCGCTGTCTGAGTCATTGCTCTCGTGATTCACCAGGGAGGACACATCTGCTGGTCGGTTTCCAGTGAGGACTTTAACTTTAGGCCTAGCTCCCACATAAGAACCCACTGCGGCCTTGCAGGCTTGGGGATGACCTTCACGTCCCGAAAGCACATTTCCCTCAATCTCATCGCCCATCTCGAGTGAGGACTGGGTGCTCCTAAGGCTCTCTATGATCATCTGGACTTTGTCCGAGATAGGTGTGCCTCTGCTGGACAACTCAGGGTCAGAGTCATTGAAGCAGACTGGAAGGCTATAGCCTCCAGTTGGGCCACACGTTCTCCATTCTGTTTGCGTCGCTGCCACAGGAGGTACATTCATCAAGTACATTCTAGTGAAATAAGGTGAGGTCCTGGACCATTGGAGTGCAGCTGCCTCCGACCACAATCACATAGTTCAATCTGTGAAGAAAGCAGAAAAACAGAAAATGCAAACAAATCAATTCATATTCAGATCAATTTTAGACTTTTGTGAAATTATTCAATCCATTTTTAAGGTATAGAGAATCATAATCACTAAAACCTTTTCCAAGACCCTTTACATGTATTTTCAAATTAATTAATGAAAGGATCTCCCATTTAAAAGCTATTAACATACAAAGAGTAAGAGCAGGTTTGAGGTGGTTTTGGCTTATCTGTCTATTAAAGGAGTACAAATGTATCCCAGTGTCTAGCTGGCAGCCGTGCCCTAATCATTGTATCAATTACATTACGTCAAAGGTGTGGAATTACATAATATGTTCAACCAGTCTCTGATTCCAACACAACATCAGTTGTTGTTTCATTTGCTGAGTAATAATCAACGCAGGAAAAGTTCAATTCATAAATGCAGTATCAAATTTTATTATTGTCATTTACAGGTTATTACTTCAGGTAAATTCAGTTAATGATTTAACTGAGTGTCAAAAGCTGAACCTGGAAAAATGGCTAGGCTAAAATGAACTTCAGAGGAGGACATTTTTTATCATTGTAACTGGAGATAATTATATCAAACATTAAAAATGGCCATTTCCTGCATGGATTGCACTTTCATCTTTCATCTACTCTGCAAATATAGTTTAAAGCAGGGTGTGCAACTGACCCCCCAGCAGGGCTTGTTTTTTTCCCAGCAACCTCACAATATGTTATGCATTTCAATACAGAGGCCAAAATACATACAATATTTTTCGTAAAATATTTACAGTGTGGACACTGGTTATGTCTCTCACAGAATCCCAACAAATCTTTGTTCTCTTTTCTAAAAACGGAAACAGCAAGACCAAGGTTTAATGATCATACAGTTTAAGACACTTAAATTCAAGGTCCTCAGAGATCTTAGAAATAACTTAAAATTAAGCAACAAAATTAAGGTCAAGCTTCTTCTGCTACCTTTTGCATTTTTTGTGAACTTCACCATGAGTGATATTACCAAAGGTGAATTTTACAACTACGCCCACAGCTGCTGGGGCTGTATTGATTCTGTAAAATCCAAATTGATACACATATTGGGCAGGAGTATGTGACGGTATGTATTGTATATCAACAGATCAATTTATTTTTGCACAGATCTCAAGCCCAGGGTGCATAATAAAACTTCCCCTTTACTTGATGTGGCCCGTGATTCAATTTTTGAGAACAATAATGTGTAAAATTGGGTGAACATGTTAAAATGCTGTAATGAATTTGGGTTGCCACCACGAGACCATGGTCAAAAGACTAAATGCAATGAAACCTGAAACATCAGGGAATCACAGGTCACTTACCATACAATACCATATGTGGTTAATGGTCTGCCATACCTATAATATCACTACATTGAATTATGCGTTAATCAGTACACTAAAAGAATATTATTTTAAAAAATAATCACAGAGTCTCATGGATTTGACTGATACTGAGATTAAACAATTTTCAAGTGTTATTATTTTAAACCAATAAAATTATACAGCTGCAATAGCAAATTGGTGTTAACCTACACTTCTTTTTATTAAGAATATATTTTTCAAAGATTTTGACAGACATAATATACTCATGCATGGGGGACCAGTAAACACAGTAACTTTTCATATTTAATACTTGGGGCCAATGTAGAGATAAGTCATCACAAATGCCAGGACAGTGATGTATAATGCAATATCAATGTTTTTTCCCACTCCAATAAAAAAGCTTTATTCTTTTTTATGGCTGTATGTTTCTTCTTTTTTGAAAGATAAAGCTATTTATAATAAGCTACAATGGCTTCTGTAAAACAATGCTGTAGTACTATGCTGAGTGATTTATGGAAGTTTTGTAGTGCAAGTGGAGGCTACCAGTAAATTCCTACTTCATCCTAAATCTTTCATTTTTAAAAAACAATTTGTAAAAAAGTTAAATATTAGCACAGGTATCAAAACACTTAAACATATACTAATGTATTGTACCTTAGCCAGGCAAACATCAACTAAATGTGTCAAGCTGTAATCAGAAGTAAAACAACTCCTTTAGCAGGAATAGATATTTTTTCTCACTTTATATAATTCTTGTGTATAATTAGAAAATTGTTTTACGTACGCTTAAATGTGCACATTTAAGTGTTGTGAGGGTTTAACTAATCTTGATTCAGATATGGGTGACTTTGGTTACCATGAGGGCCACATTAGTTTCTTCCTCATTGCCAGGGGGCCACATTGTTCCAACTGTAGGATGTTGCTGTTTTAGCAGTTACAGCTACTTATAATTATTTAGTATGAGGAACAAAAAAGGAGGTATTGTATGAAAATGTAGATTTATTTTAACTAAAACAGAAATGGTATAATTTAATGAGGTAATCACACAATTCAGGTCAGTTTCACCTACTTTTTAAATGCAAGTAACAGAGTTTTTACTGGGAAGCATGTTGATGTTTTTTGACACATTTTGTAATACTTGTGAAATTTTTTATTAACTCAATTATCATCAACTACAGCTCTATTTTATCTGAAGTACTATTGTTTAGGATTTTTTTCCAGACAGATTTTGTCATATTTTCCTTGAGAATAGTTTTTTTTTTCATATTTGAAATTTACAGGTGGGCCACACTGATGGAGTAGGGGGGCTTATTTCATAGTCACACTTAAAACTTTACACTATCTGATTACCATTGTATTCATATCAACTGATATTATTACTCATGAAAGGTTAATCTTTGAATAGATATAAGAGGGGACACATGGAAAAGCTTTCAAGGGTTCAAAGTCATGGAGGGACCCCCAAGAGCAGGAGTAGCCAACAGGGTGCCCGCGAGTACCAGGTAGCCCGCAGGGAGCCTTAAAAGTGCCCTCAGGGACATTATAAAAATAGTAGGTTACCACCATAGAGTTTAAAATAAAAACCCATTTTTATTTTTAATTTTGCCTGAAATCACACCTGCATCAATACAAAAAACCCCAAAAATGTAACATGTACATTACATTTTTAAACTGTTTACTTTCTTTTAAACGCTGACCTGTTTGGGGTCAGAGTTTATGCTGATATGCTGATGCCACACCTCGAACACTACTGGTGCCAGCCAGAGCCCTTACAGTGTTGTTACTTGTACAGAACAAATCCCAGAAGTGTGACTTTTGTACATATAAGTGAACAGATAAAGACATTATTATGGCAAACATTCAGTATTATAAGAAACCTATCAAATGCATTAAATTATTATAAATTATAAATTATTTTAAGGTAAACTATACAAATGTGTATTACTTAGAAACATTAAATCAAACATGTAGCCCGTCATGATACTCCTCATCTATTGAGTAGCTCTCAGGTTCAAAAAGGCTGGTGACCCCTGCCCAAGAGTAATCAAAAAAACAATGATCCTGAAAACAAGCAATATTTGCCCATTTAAAAAAACCTAATTCTTATTAAAGCCACACTGCATAGTTTGTTCTCCCATCTAGTGGTGAAACTATATTTTGCATTCAAACGAATAGTGCTCTCTATCACCTCGCTTTTTCAAATGTGTGTTGCAACCGCTGAACTCTACGGTAGCCAGTATGTGCCTAGAAGCTATGTCAACATGTCATCCAACACTTCATTGAGTTTTCTTTCTGGTGAAGAGGTGCATTACTTCAAACAAACTGCAAATTGCATTGAATCATTAGTGTTAGGCTTTCAAATTTGCCGGGGCAGTGACAAGCGCGTCTCGCTGTGCTCCTTCTCCGTTTCGGTCATGGTGGCTCTGTTAATGTGTTTAGCCCTAGCCAGTAGTACTGCACTGTGCTTTATGTCCCTCTCGGCTATTCATAGTTTTAAATGACCGTAGGACTTACCTATTCTATGTAAATACAGATAAGAAGTTCTTCCCTCAGGAGGACAAGTCAGATTGTTTGCATAGGCAATTTGACACAAATGAGGACATATTTATGAATGTAGACAGTGCTTTTAGCTCATAAATTACTTAAAACGCCACACATTGTCCCTTTAAAGCAATAAATGTCTACATATTTTATTGCTGCCTGTTTGAATATGTAAGCCCACTCTTTTTAAAATGGTGCGAGTCCCTAATTCTGTAGTTTTAATGTTGTTGAATGGCCTACGGAAACTGAATTGGAGGTTTTATTTATGCCATAAGTGAAACAATCTACTAAACATTTATACATTTTGTTAAAAATAATAGACAGGGATACATCAGAGACAATAAATATAGACGTAGTTGGTACATGATGAAGATGCTTGGCTCTGGCACCCTTGTGTAGCTCCTTTTAGTACTGAAAACTCAAAAACCAAGCAACTATGGGTAGAACTTCGCTATTGGGTTGGTAATGACGAAGTGTGAAGACATGCTGAACCAATAAAGGCCCCATTTATGGGATCTTTCAGGGGCCCAGACAAGTCTATGGGCGGCCCTGAATCTAATTGTTTTAAATTGCGTTTATAAACACATAGTGGCCCTGTCTATTTAACACTTCTGCCATGTTTGGGGCGGCACCTCATTGAAAAGTAAAACGGCCTCTTAGCATAAAAACAAAATGTTTCTCCTTGCACCTGTCACCATGCTCCAAACTTGGGATGCACTAACAGTGAAGCTCCCTTACCGACCTGCTGCGAGTCAGTCAGAAAGCCCCCCATGAGCAGGCATGCTGTCGGACAGTCACCATGCTGAGGAGGCGCTATACTGGAGCCTTGGCTAGCTTATCGACCCCCATTTAAATCCTCACGTCCAGCCAGCCTGCAGGAGGTATTGGCAACCTGACAACATCCTAAAACCAAAACACAGTATCCCCAAATCTTAACCAGTGGTCCTGATGATCAAACTAAAAATAACATTCGAGCCCGACTGAGCGCGACAGCGAAGCGGGATGGTCACCCACAGACGTCCCGCTGTAAAAACGCAGAGGAGCCCGTAAACGGCGACAAACGAAGCCTAACGTAGTCTAATGCCAACTTTGTTTGACATTTCATTTGTACACAGAAAGTTGTCCACACATGCTGCTATTGAGGTTCAGCCTTTTCGGTATTACATAACCAGACCTGTCGTCGCGTGTGCTTCCCTTCCGGACGCTTCGCTGGTCTGAACCGACCAAACCCCGGCCGTCCCCGTATCCCTCTAGCGGCACGGACTGCACTGATGCCCGGCGTGCAGCGTTAGGAGACTCCGCAGAGCAACCATGTTTCTTGGTGCCGGCCACGGTTGTCAAAACCCGCGTTTCTCGGTAAATATCACCGGTAATTGAGAGTGATATCCACAAATAATGCTAAATAAAGACGCACTGTCAGATTGTGGGTGAAAATATGCGAAACAGGGAGGGAAACGTTGGAGGGATAACCGTTGCTGGTCGGCGACTTGAAAGACACAGGCGGGCCTCCCGGCTGCAGCAGCCCCGGCATTTTCTCCGGCAAAGAAAGCCTTTGTATTGTGCCCTCCTAGCCTCGACTATTTCCACACAAATACAACCACAAAACGCGATTTATGAGTCAAACTTACCTCTGTGTGACACAAATTCGCTGTTACGGTTGGAGTAAGCTCATTGCAGCGTTGGTTTGAGACGTCAGGAGAGCCGTCGTGGAGATATTTCGGTGCCCGTCTCCGGCTCGCTCACTCCGCCTGAAGCTCGCCGCTGAGTCCCCCTCCGCTCCGACTGCCGGGCGGACAAGCTTCCTTAAACCCAGAGTCCAACCAACCAGGACCCGTTCAAACATGGCAACGGCCCCCTTACCGGAAAATATCTACCATCACTTTGAACACAGCCTTATTTACATTAAAACACACGGACATACCATGTTAAAGTATTTTCTGACTGTTAGAGGAACAACATTCTCTTGGAGGAGTGCAATAGCATTTAAAGATACTTATTAAGTGGGAGGTAGGGTTGGGCAGTAATGTTTTCAAATAAGGCACAGGGTTGAGAATCACTAATATATACGTTTAAATAATTTGCATTAATAATAATAAACGCTTTTAAGCATTATTTGCCTATTTAAAAATATACTTGCCAGGCTTTATGCTCAATAAAATGACTGTTTACAGAATTAACCATTACCAGTAGCTACTTATTAAACACAAGAAAATCTACTTGTTTTCATTCCACTTTGGTCTTAATACAGAAAAGTTACAATATTTATTTTCTATATACCTTATGTCAATATTTTTGGGACAGGCCCTTGTTGTAAGCCGGAAGTAAATTTTTCAAACTTTTCATTACATCAGCTGATATTTCCATACATCCGTAATACTTTGCATGGGTGGTTTGGGTACTGACGTTGGCAGTAACATTTTTACTTCCTTTTTTTTTTTTTTTTTTCAGAAAAATAAATGGGAAATAAACAGTATGAAGCAGATTATTTTTTTATTAAATCAAACTATACAGATTCTGTATTGTTTTTGCCTTTAAGCTTGCATGCGTATTTCTTTACATAGCATTTATGAATTCTCCTTCATTTATATTTCTTTTACCTTTAATTAATCAGAGAAGTAGGCAAGACATAGCTTATATAATGATTTTCATGTGCAAAAACTTACCTTTTCTTCTGACCTTTTTAAAATATAAATATAATTATCACCACTAAGACAGACTGTTCAATTGCAACATTGACAAAAAATTATGTTCAAAATAGACCTTAGGCTACCATTGCTTCAAAAAATGTAATTTTAACTGTAGAGAGATGGATATTACACAGACTTACCTTTAACAACTTAAATGTAACAACTAAATGTAAATGTAAAATGTATATATTCTTTATTTATACAGGCAATTACAACAACCCTTTCGGTGAACCAAAGTGCTTTCAATAGATAGTAAATAAAAAGGAATAACTAAAAACAATAAAAAGCAATAAAAACAATAAAAGCAACTAAAGTCCATGTCAGTCAATAAGGTTTTGCTTACTCTTAAAGATTTCCAGAGGATACTTGAGGTATCTTGTATCAATAACTGTATCAGTAACGCATCAATTCTGTTTATCACTCAATTTATGTACCAGATACAGTATTAACATACTTTATCACTTACTTTCTGTATCAACCACAAATTTGATCCATCAATAATAATTTCCAACTGTATCTATTCCTGAATCAACCAGGTATTAGTATTATCAATCACTCAATCTCTGTAAAGATCAAATTACATTTCATGTTTCGACAGATCTGTTTTCAACAAACTTTTTTTTGCTTTTTTATAACTAAATCACATCTTCACAGACATGCAGCATTAAAAAAAGTTTCTGGTGTTGGATGACAGCTGAACTAGAAACTAGAACTAGAAAAGAGAGAGAGATGGTATTAGTCCATACCACCCTGTTACATCTGTTGTCACCTCGTCACAAGTCAGAAAAGGGAATATAACATATGATGAATTAATTTTTCATCATTAATTAATTTTCTGGGAACAGATCTAATTAATAAAATATTTGTTTGAAACTTTGGGGTGATTTTTGATTCTTTTGAAAGACAATGAGAGTACTGATATGTCAAATCCACCTTTCAATATAATAAGTCTAAAAATGAAAGATTAAGTCTTTTTCCAAGTGTTTTTCTTTATGTTGTCCAAAAAGGGCCTAAAATAGGTACAATACCATTAGATTTATTAAATTTATTTGATGTATTACTACTCATATGTTGGTCATAATATCAATTAACTGGACTGTCAATATGGACTGTTTATGTTTCACTAGTCAATCTGGGAAAGAGTCCACAGAAAGTCTTTGAGAATGGGCAGAACCTTTCAAAGGTATAACCAGCAGCTGACTGGATGATTGTTCGGTCACATTTACTATGGGCCAATCAGATAATGTAGTAGGTGGGCGCTACTGCCATGGCATATAGAACAAAATGTAAACACCTTCATGGAGCAAACTCGGCAAAACATGTCAGAAGTGAAACGAAAATATCTAGTTTGCAGTGTTATTTGTTTTTCATTTATTAAAGAAATGTGGTCCAGATCTGATAAAACTGCTACTAAAGCTGTTAACATCAATGCTAATCTCTGTGTGAGCAGTCACTTCCTGCTGTCGTCTTACTTGTAGCTCCCACCTCTTCCTGCTCTTTAGAACACTGATTGGGCCATCCTGATTTGGGCTGCACACAATCATTGTGGACTGGAACTTGGCAAGATGGATGTGCCTAAGTATAGACATTGATTCAGGCGGGTGCATCTGCACTTCAAGGTTAAATGTCCATGATGGGGTAGTAAAAGAATGGCTCCAATTTCTGAATAAAATGGCCAGTGTTAAGAGGTATCTAATGCCTGAGGTGCGAAGATTTTTTGGGGAGGGGGATTGGCATGTCTGTTATGTGTTAAATTTTCAAAAAGTTTGCTTGAAATAACATTTTTGCAACTTGCAACTTGCAACTTGCAAATGGCACCAGTTTTGTAGAGTGACCCTCAATAACATTAGCATCAAAGTTAGTAACTTAGGGTTGTCCCATCAGTGATAATGAAATCATGTACGGAAGCATGGAATATGAATGATGTTACTCCCACAATGGTCAAACATATTGCAAATTAGCAAAAAAAGCGAAATGAACGAAAGTTTTGTCACCTCCATATTTTATCAACCATATGCTGGCCGATATCAGAACCTTCAATGAAACTTCCGGGGTGCCATCAGGGGCTAGTGCAGCCAGGGTCCAGTCTCCTGGGCAACAGCTAATTTTGCACAAATTTTATGTCAATTTAACACTGTGCAGCTAGCCATTTATAAAACTTCGTTGGTGACATTTTACCCATTGAAACAGAACTGATTTTTTATTGTTATTTATATGCAGAGAAAAAAAAACAACAACACAAAGGCTTTGTCATGCTGTAACATTCAGCTAAATACACACACTGCCTGGCCAAAAAAAAAGTCACCACCTGGATTTAACTAAGCAAATAGGTACGAGCCTCCTATTAGATAATTATCGCATGGGCGATTATCTTTCAGCTGGCAACAAGTTATTAAACCCCAGCTGATGCAATGAGTAGCTTCTCATTTCTTAAACAACCATGTCGAAAGACACATCCTGTGTTCATGGAAAAGATGTTAGTCTGTTCAAAAAGGGTCAAATCATTGGCATGCGTCAAGAAGAGAAAACATCTCAGGAGATTGCAGAAACTACTAAAATTGGATTAAGAACTGTCCTGGAGGAAGGTCATGTGGTCTGATGAGTCCAGATTTACCCTGTTCCAGAGTGATGGGCACATCAGGGTAAGAAGAGAGGTAGGTGAAGTGATGCACCCATCATGCCTAGTGCCTACTGTCCAAGCCTGTGGGGGCAGTGCTAAGATCTGGGGCTGCTGCAGTTGGTCAGGTCTAGGTTCAGCAACATTATGTGCCCAAAGAATTAGATCAGCTGACTACCTGAATGTACTGAATGACCAGGTTATTCCATCAATGGATTTTTTCTTCCCTATTCCAAGATAACAATGCCAGGATTCATCGGGCTCAAATTGTGAAAGAGTGGTTCAGGTAGCATGAGACATTTTCACACATGGATTGGCCACCACAGAGTCCAGACCTTAACCCCATTGAGAATCTTTGGGATGTGCTGGAGAAGGCTTTGCATAGTGGTCAGACTCTCCCATCATCAGTACAAGCTCTTGATGAAAAAATGAATGCAACACTGGATGGAAATAAATCTTGTGACATTGCAGAAGCTTACTGAAACAATGCCACAACGAATGCGTGCTGTAATCAAAGCTAAAGTTGGTCCAACAAAATATTAGAGTGTGTGACCTTTTTTTGTGGTGGCGACTTTTTTCTGGCCAGGCAGTGTACTTAGATATAATTTTTGTTTCCGGTTTTCCAGCTGTAATGGAATGCTATACTGCAGGTATTACCAACAGTGCTTAGTCATATGCTCGCTTACGGTTATTTCTTCAAAATCGTGGATTAGTTTAATCAGTCACATTATGATTTTATCAAGGCTGTCAGGACTTGAAACAAGAGTAAACTTAGAAAAAACAAAAGCAAGAGAGACCCAAATGCAGATAAAAAACAAAAGGCTTTAATTTAAACTGAAACAGGATCAAAAACCAAAAACCTAATCCATTACAAAAAATCAAAGTACAACACAAAAATCTTTAACAGAGTAACAAATCAAACCTGGCAAACAAATACAAATTTAAGTCATTAAATGTTCAACAGAAAACAGAAACTACCTACAAAACTGGAGAAAACACCAAGGAACATTGAGAACGCTGAAGACTCGCACTATGGTTGTGACATGAAGATGAATGAACCCATGAAGACTAAATACACTGGGGAGTAATCAGACACAGGTGAAACAATCACACAGGTGGAGGGAATCATAAACAGAGACACACAGAAGGGAGGGCAGGAAAACACCACATGGAACAGAGGGATTTCAAAATAAAACAGGAAACACATGACAAGACACAAAACATGAACACAAAATAGGTAACTAAACTAAGACAAAGAACAGGATCATGACAGTAACACAGGAAAAAGAAACAAGAAGCCTAAACAAGAAATACAAGGAAAAAGCATACAAAATAGAACAGAACTAGCAAATCATGACAAAGGCTAATTGTGTTGTTGGGATAACGTGTGTTGCATCATCTTCTGCTGAATGAAGGTTTCCTTGAAGTTCAGTTTTATCACAGTTTTTGTGTAACATCTGTTTTGAGCAGAAAAAAAATCACACAATGACACAATCTTCTTTTTTTGTTAAGAAATAATAAAAGTGAAGTCAGTCCGAAGTCAAATCATGGGTTTCATCACAAATGTTACACAGGCTCTTTCTTTAACAGTAAGCTGCACACAATCAACATGCTGGCCAATGTGATGAGCAACACATATAAATGCCCTGTCTGAGAAAAAGAAAGAGATTAATCAAAGTGAACTTAAAATGAAATGAAATCAATTTTATTTTGTTGTAGTGTTCATCAACTTCCATTGCTATGCAGACAGCACCCAGCTCTACATGTCCACTAAACCAAACTCCACCAAACTCACTTCCCTTGCTTATTGATCAAATCAATTTTTGTTTTTTTTTTTGTGTAAGTTTCTCAAACTCGGCATTAATAAAACATAACTTCTTCTTGTTGGACCACTCATACAAATCAGAATTTTTTTCCATTCAGTTGATTATTCCTCAGCTTCTCCCTCCTCTCAGGTAAAAAGCCTGGCCGCCATCTTTAACATCTTTGAATGTTTGAATGTTCAGTTCTTTGTGATAATCCTGACTAACAAACCAGCTTTTCATGATTTTTTTAAGCTTAAACGTAATCGGGCGAGTAAAAGCTATTATCTACTACTATTGAAATACAACATGGTGGTTCTAAACAGTTACAAGATTTTCAATGAATAACGTCACGGTGTTACCTTTTGTTTGAGAATTTCCCCTTAATCAAATGACCTGATCAAGTTGATCCTCATTGTTGTGGCTATAGTGAGTGAATTATTGATTATTAGAAAAAATCTGAAATGCTTGCAGTAAGGCCCCGGCCATTTTTGTAGTCCAATTTAGCAGATTGTTGGCAACCATCCTTTTAAACACACAACAATACTTTAAAATTAAGTAAAGGACAATATCAGATGCATTTTGTTATTCATGGTTAAACATTAAAATGCATGTGTTCATCACAAACCTTATTTCAGGCATTTAAACAAAATGGGTGGAAGTGCTAAATGCTAACTCACTTCTGCATTGTTGGATTCATTCCTACACTACTCTTTCCAACATTAATCCCCTACCAACACCAAAGCTGTTCTCGTTCCCAAACTGGTGACTCCAGCACTGATTGTTGTAACTACCCTCTTTTTGGTCTTCTGTTCATCAAAACATCAAGACATATCTCACATTTACTTGGCATATAACACCAGTTTTGATACTGATAGTGAGCCATTAGTCACAACAATAAATACAGTACTCATAACACTAACTGCAGCATTGGAAGACAAGCAGGTTAACTGCAGCAAGTCATCTGCTTCAACATCAACAGAACAACCAAAGCTGTAAGATAAGAGGGTCCAAAAATGAGATAAATAGTGACACCCATTCCTTCAGGCTTGAATAGAAAGAGAGAAAAGAGGAGACGGGACATCAGTACAAGTCCTATAGCATCACAGCTAGCAATATCAATCCATCTGCTCTTTTGTAAATGTAGTTTAACATATGGGGAGATGAGGCATCTTGTTGCAAAACAGTACTTTTGGCAGATGGTAAGCTGTTCAAAGTGACAACACATGGATGAAAAAACTGCTAGATGGCGATGCATTAGGGCCCCTGCCAGCCCTCAGTCTCCAATAAATACAACAGGAAAACAGAAGCAGATCCAAAACAAATTGGATCAACCAACACAGGGTTTTAAAACAAATGCCAAAATGCCGGTGAGGCACATTAAGAGAAGAGATCCATTATACTACAAGCATTTTAATATCACCTGGTTTGCATTGAGAAAATCACAAAATGTATGTGTTTCAGTGTAGTTATTAGACAAATAATTTGCCATTCAATTTAAGCCTTGGTGAAAAATCAATGTACTCCTTTTCGAAAGATTTTCTTACATTAAAAATGAGAGAGGGATGGAAACAGATCAGACTTATAAGCTAAAATAATGTCAAAGGCCGCTGTGACAGGTCTACCCAAGTTGTTGGACAATAGTTGACACTGATCTTGGAATAAGTCAAAAACATCACAGTGCATTGGCTACAAGAGATCCAACATGCTTTCTTGTTTGTGTCAGGAATATGGGGTACACTGCACTTCAATCGGTTTCTTTCCAAGGTCGTTTTGATCCAAAAGCAAAGCTGCACCTTGAAAGGAAATTTAATCATCAAAGTATCTTGCCTTTGGGGTGCTGACTGATCTAGCGGATGTGTTGCACCCTATAACCAGAATCTGTAATCCTTGTTGGCTGTCAGGATTTGACTCTGGCCTGTGGTCCCCTTTCATGCACGTCATTGAGTGCACTTTCTTCCTTCCTTTTCTTTCTACGCTTTAGTGCCTCTTGTATGAAGGTTTAAAAATCTCTTCTAATGTTTGGCTTTTTTGACTCTCAGTAAGTAGGACTGATGCTCTGTTGGGCCTTGATTGTATTGGTCACTCATTTGAGTGATGGTATATCTACATTATAATATGGCAGACGAGGGGTCTTCAACCACCAGGAATAAGCCACAAACACACTCCTTTCTAGACTTAGACGTGCATAACATGGATTGACATCCATTTTGAGTACTCTAATACTAAGTTGACTGCACTCAAATGCATTTAATCTCACAGTGCATGACTGACACGTCTAAAGAGAAGACCTGTGGTTGAAGTCATAAGTGACATCTTTACTTCACTGCTAGCTACTGATTGAATTGCATGTGTTTTTGCTCAGGCATCAGAAAATGATAGGTTTAAAAGTTGAGCAACACATCAACTTGAAGTTTTTGTAGAAACAGCAGCCAAATCTTGTACATTATTGAGGTGTTTTGAGAACACTGCATGTCACGTACGCATGTGTTTGAATGTTACAAAATATTTTGTGAAGACCGAGAAGATGTCCTTGACAATTTATGTCCTGGGTGCCCATGCACATTAAAAACTTCTGAAAACTTTCACCAAATTGAGCTAATAGTTGTAAATGAATGCAACTCACTATTGATAAGCAGAAAGTTCAGTACATTTTGCAAGAAAATTGTACCATGAAAAAAAAGTGTGCCGAAGTTGTCCAAAAAATTCTGACCCCTGATCGAAAGACACAACACACACCAATTTGTAGAGACATTTTGGCACAAATTGAAGAAAACTCAAATATTTAAGAAGGAGTGATTACATGCAATGAAACTCGGACCTTCCAATACGATCCTGAGACCATCAACAAGGATGAAGAGAGCATGACACTGCAATTCCAAATTCAAGGCCATGTTGATTGTTTTCTTTGATATTAGTGGCATAATTTTGGAGGAGTGGCCTCAAAAAAGGTCAACTGTAAATCAACACTATTACAAACAGGTTCTTGAAAAACTGTGAGGAAAAAGTCTGAAGAAAGAGACCACAACTGTGGAAAAATGTTTTCATTTTTCATCAAGGCGCCACCTCACACCGTGCTCTTGGTAAAGCACTTTCTGGCACCAAAAACAAATCACTGCTTGATGCACCATGTGACAAATGACAGCTTACACTTTTTTGTCTCTTTATTTTTGGTGCAACAAAGTAAAATGTGGTACAACTACACAATATTTGACCTTTTTTGATATTCAATAAATACAACAGGAAAATCTATCATTTTTGCTCCAATAATGTATATTTGAGCTAAATTAATTTTTGATGTTAAAGTATTTCCCCCTGATTTTTGCAAATTGCAAACATTCTGCACTCCTCCATATCTAATGGTTTTGTTTTTGAGCCACATTTTAATTTCGTTGTGCAACCTGTTGCATCATGACAAATAAACTGCCTTGTATTTTTAAGTGATTAAGTAATGTTTTTGACAAATGATGAAAATAAAAATAAAAGTTTTGCTCTGTTTTTTTATTTATTCTAATTCACAGCATATTTAATAGAAGAATATATTGTTTTTCATTTCACACTCTATTTCATTGCAATTTCTGCTGTATTTTACTTACTTTTTTAGATGTTTGTATAATACTTTGTTTCTGCACTTTTGACAGTACTCATGAGGATTCTGAAATCACTTTGTGTTTGTATCTAAATGCTACTCTCAGTTGATCATAATCATAATGGGTGAGCTGCCTGTGTGAAGGATTTTTAATGTGTATTGCAGTCATCATCTTACGGTGCAGGAGTGCAGGATTGTAACATCATTTGAGATTTTTAAACATTGCAGGAGCATAACTGGTTCCTGAAACAATACTTTCAAGGGGAAGAGAGCTGGAATAATGTTTGCTCTTGTCACAGTCTGTGTGATAATAGTCTATTACCTGTAATGTCTTTTGCTGGAGGTCAATGTTGGACAACTCTCCGAGCAAAGATGTTAAAGACGGTTCAATACCTTCACTCTAACATTAAGTGCAAAGGAGTTGAGGAAGTGATAATGACAAACAAGTGACAAAAGAGGTCCAGAGTGTGGTTTAATTTTGCAAAAAATGATACTAACAAAGTTTATGGCTGTGTGAAGCCAGTATGGCAACAGCAGCAACATGCTGAAATGTTTTTGGCACAGCACAGTATGGGATACCAGAAGTGCCATATGTTTGACATCAGTGACACAGAAATCTGGGCCTTTATTTACTTTAAGGTCCCACGTTCTGTTGTGTTTGACCATTTACATCATGTATGGGTTATCAATAAATCAAGGATTTAAATTAAGTTTGATAAATATAAGAAAATATTTGTCTCTGTCGAGGATCAGATGCAGCTCTGTTTCCTCTCTCATATGGAAATGCTCTGATTTTAGGAGGCAGGAGGCTATAATAATGAGCTCTGTGCTGACTGGCTGCACAAATGATGTCTGATAGAAGGGGCGAGAAGGGGTTACAGGGTGCAGAGCAGACTTACAAGACAGTCACAGCGTCTGCCTGTGAAGAGCAGAAAACACATATGTGGGTGGAGACTGTATAGCTATGACATAATAAACCCCAGAAAGTAAAAACAGAGCATTTTAAGGGCTATTTTCTTAAGAGTCATAACACATTTGTCCATGAACTGAGAGTTTAGTAAAAGGTGTCATGTTCTTCTGCTCCCAAAGCCCCTGCAAACTATATAAAAAGCAAAAGAAAATGATTTTACAGGACATGGGATGTTTAAAATCCACACTAGTCATAAGTGAACAATAAAGAACTGATTCAAACAGCAGAGCAGATAATGCCATCTGTGTCAAGACAATCATCAGTCCTCAACAGCTGCTTTTTATACTAGATTTATTCTACTCTTTATCACTTGACCAATGAAATAGATGTATTTTTTAAGTCTTAGACTTTTTCAATATATTGATCATTAAATTAAAAAATGGTGTCACTTTTAACACATGGTTAAAATATTTAAGCATCATCACCTTTATTAATCCTACCACACAATTCAGAGAGCTTTTACCGAACAAAACATTTTACACTTTACATGTTCTGCATATATCTTGGCAAATGATGTTATTTCAAAGACTCAAACATACTGTACAGTGTGTGGGCTGTTAATCCATGTAGATTTGTAGCCTGTGGCTAATGTTCTGTTGTTAAAGACCCCAGCTGCTCAAACAACAGACAGGGTCAGTAAATCAAACAAAACAAGCTCAAAGTAAGAAAGTGACTCACTCACACTGCCACACTGTTAAATGATCTACACAATGAAGAATCACAATCTCAGGCCTACAGCTGTCTCCAACTATTGCTGATATTTCACAGTTCAGCCATAATCTGTCATCTTCACTTTCTCAAAGGATCCCCAATCTAATGTCTTGGCTTATAGGACCATAAATGAAGACATGCTCTGCTACATTTAAAAACAAAGGACAAAGGCACACATATAAAACTCAATTACAATAAAATTGGGAGATTGTGTAAAACGTAAATAAAAACTGAATACAATGATTTGCAAATGCATTCTGATCTATATTCAATTAAATACACCACAAAAACAAGATGTTTAATATTCAAACTGATGAACTTTTTTTTTTTTTTTTGCAAACACTCATTTGCAACTCATTTTGAGTTTTATGTCTGCAACACGTTCCAAAAAAAGCTGGGACGGGGCAACAAAAGACTGGGAATGCTCAAAAAACACCTGTTTGGAACATCCCACATGTGAGCAGCTTATTTGGTAACATGTGAGTGTCATGATTGGGTATAACAGGAGCCTCCCCAAAAGGCTCAGTTGTTCACAAGCAAAGATGGAGCGAGGTTTCCCACTCTGTGAACAACTGTGTGAGCAAGTAGTCCAAAAGTTCAAGAACGTTTCTTTAAATCTCTGCAAGTCTGCATGTAAGTTGCCTGAATGGGAGACAGTCCCTGAGCAATGTGTTTGTTCAGCCCAAAGCAGCTCCGGTGGAAGGAACGTGTCTAGGCATATCTGTGATCCCATAGTAAACATTAGAGCACAGTGCTGAAAAACCAAAGCCACATCTCTTTTTGAGAGGGGCATAGTCAGACACAGCTTATGAGGTTTTACATCAAAACAATCTTTTCTGAGCAGTGCTGAAAAAGAGCGGTTTATAGGCATGCCAAATTCAATATATTAGTGGATTTTTATGCAAGAAGCTCCAAAAATATGTTCTGGGGACTTCTGGAAGTGGTGAAAACATAATGTTTAAACTGTTTAAAAAGAATATAATGTGAGCCCTTTAAGCTGTCAGAAAGACAAATTTAATAATAGCTTTATTACTGTTTTTTTTCTTTATTTGTTTTTGTTTCTGAATCAATACAATGCCTGAATATTTTTAACATTCTCTGATGTTCCTTTGTTTGCATACTGCATATTGCACAGTATAGTTTAATAAAATTAATATGATGCCTTGTACTTTTAGCAATTAATGATACAACAAGTGTGCTGAAGTTGGTTTCCAATGAGCAAAATAATTCTGTTTCTTACCAATAGACAACAGAAAAGAAATGGGAATCCTCAGTGCAAATAACAATAGTTGAGGCTAAGAATTCATATTACTTTTATGTTCATGTTGTGTTTTCAATCTAGTCAATATTAGCTGGTTTATTTTGACTCTTGGTTGGTAGATGAGATAATACAAGAGCTCAGCTAGCAACTTTAATATTTAAATGTTTGTTTTTTTGAGTACTTTTCTCATCTCTTCATGAATGATTTAATTCTTGTTGCACCAAGATGTCCTGCAAGGCACGAGTCTAATATGGGTGCATCAATGGTAATATGAATAAACTATAGCCTTGCTTTGTGCAAAGATTGTTGAGAGCTGCGCTATGACATATTAGCGTATTTTGACCTTCAAATGCACTTCAGTTATTTGTTATATGCATGCTATGTAAGAAGTGAAAATATAAATCTATCCCCGTCTGTTTCACTCTAGAGGTCCTGTTTGCTCTGGAAGCTCAGCCATTGTAACAGAAATGTAAGCAAGGTGAAAAAAAGAGTCCAGCACCATGGACAGCAACTCACTGTATCTGGTCCTGGAGAAGGAAACAAACTTCCATACTATAAACCTGGTGCTTTGCTTACCCCCTACCACCTACACACATTATTTTGATCTTTAAGGCTTCACAAACATTCTCCCCTGTCCTGCTCTGGAGAATATAAAGGTAATACACAAACCAGCCTTGATTATCCAGTTAAGTCAACAGGAGTAAGATGGTAGAAAAAAAAGCCTATTTGGCTCAAACTTGTCAGACCTCATGCTGACTTTGTTTTCTGTATCTGAGTGTTGATTTCAGGTGTGCTGAGAGGCTCTTTATGTCCAACGAGCAGAACAAAGGATGTAGGAGGGATGTGGACAGGTTGAACAGCCATACAACAATGTCATAACTGACAGCACAGTCTGATGATCAAGTTGAATCTTCTTAAACTATATCAGTGCTTCTGATATTTGCTTTCAGGAAGGGAGCTGTCACGGTTCTTTGACCTAAAAGTAGAATCATCCTCTTAGCAGACCAAAGGATAAAAACCATTAAATCAATATTGTTCTGGGTAAGTCTGGAAGTATCTGGACTTTTGTGAAATGGGAGGAACAGCAGTGCCACAAGCCTCCTGTCAGCACACATTTTTTCTTGTTGTGTAAAATGTCCTTAAGGATCTTTGCTCTGGTTGTGGAATTTGGATTATTTGCCTTTGGAACACAAGGGCTGCCATTAAGGTTGCTGCGATCAGACAGCAGATTTAATACAGCTTTTTGCAAAATTTTTAAATTTACAGTGTAGAAAGAGGAAAAATCTTGAAAAAGTCTTAGGTTTCTGCATTAAACTTAATGTACTTCACCACATTTACTTCATGCACTAATATCTAACTGTCAGACTCATTTAAACCATCCCTTGTCTGACGGTAGCTTAAATATTGGCAAATATCTACATCGAAAAAAGAAACAACATCCCTTTAGATTTATGTCCTATGCTTATTAGAGGTCATATATTTTGCAAAATAGAATTTTTTTATGGTTTTATATCAAAATCATGTCCATGGCCTGCCTATAACCTCCAAAATGAAAATATTTCCCCTAATGACATCATAAGAGAATATGCCACACCTCCCACACAACCTAAACCAAGCGTTTGTTCAGTCCACGGCCAACTTAAGTGGAAAGAACATGCCCAGGCATGGTTGTGCAGCCACAGTAAACATTAGAGCACAGTGCTGGAAAGCTGAGGCCACATCCACCTCTTGAGAGAGGCATATTCAGACACAGCTCATGATGATTTACTCTAAAACAGTCTGTTTTACGCAGGGCTAAAACAAGGAGGTTTATACGTATGCCATATTTATAGGGACATCTGAGATCAGTATAAAGGAGTAAAATATGGGACCTTTGAGTTTTCTTGTTTTCCAAAAGAACACAACACATACAGTGTAAAAAACAATAAAGCTATTGAGACTCAAAATTTCAAAGTAACTTTCTGCACTGAATTTTTGAGTGCTCTGTCTAACTCATGATTCTAAGTTGTCTGAAAAACTTCTTAAATTTAGAAAGAAAGGACACTGATTAGTTCTCGAACCCTTGCTGGTATATGAATATATATATGTGGGAGAAGCCTGGTTGCTTACCACTGCACCAATGGCCACCCCAACGACCTTGTCTTCATGCAAAAGGTGCACAAACCTTGGGCTGACCACATCTGACCTCAAACCAATGGTTTTAAACTTAATAAAGACAGTTGAGATAAATACTCTGATAAAATTTATAATACAACAAAAATATTCTGCTTTGTTTTTCTGAAAAATGTATTTAATGGCACAGATTTTATGTTTTCATCATTACAGTATATTTAGGGAACACCAAAATGGCCAAACAAGGACGAACAAAAGCCACATCTGCCCATTCTAATAACATGGTGAGATGTCACAAAGGTTTGAAGGTTATAGTGGTCATACTGACAGGCAGAAAACTGCAGGCCTCAGAAAAGATGACCACAGCAGTGACTGTGCAAAATTTGCAAAGACAGTAGGAAAACTTCCCAAAGGGGACTCCATGTGACAGAACTAACTCTTGTTTCAAGTCCATATTTCTGTGAAGATCAACTTTAAGTTATGAAATTCAAGAAGGAAAATGAAGAAGATTCAGGAAGTGAAAAAAGAGGATAAAAACAGAATCAAGACAGCTGTAAGTGGAGAAATACTAGAAAACCATATAGTTGTCAGACAAAGACAGTATTAAAATCTTCATTGTAACACTTGGGCTCCATATAATTCATAATGTGACTGATATGACATTAGTCAGGGCCACTCACAGAAATGGCTGGGCCCCTGAAAGAATTGAGAAACGGGCCCCCCTTAGACATCATTTACTAAAATCAATGTGTAGGAAATTCCGAGGGCCTTATTTGATATACCCCATGTACAAGTTGTAGTCCCTGAAGTGGGTGGCCTGATTTATATGTGGTCTGTGACACCTTTGCCTCATATCATGTCAACTTTATTTGTCAATGTCTGCTTTATTTAAATAGCACATTTAAAACAGACAGTGGCCTACCAAAGTGCTTTACAGTAGAATGGGCAGAAACAATAAAACCCAATAAAAGCAATAAAAAACAAAAAACAAAAAAACAATCCAGTAGAAATAGATTTAAAAACCTATGAAAACCCAATTAAAGTGACTATACTCCACCAAAGGCCAAGGTGAACAAGGGTGTCTTAAGCCGTGTTTTAAAGTGGCGAGGCTATTCACAGTCCACACAGTGAAAGGTAATGCTCCACAGAGTGGGAGCTGCAACTGAGATGGCTCGATCTCCTCTAGTTTTTTAAAAAGGATTGAGGAAGCCTATCCAGTGCTTCTGTTAAAAAAAAAAAAAAACACTCTGCTGTGAAATACTCTTAATTTAATTAAAAACTGATGCCAAATGGTGGCATTTAAAGCAGATTAAAGGAGATAAAAATGGCTGAAATGGTAGATTACAGTTTATCAAGGGAATAATCATATTTAGTATAAAAGGTGTGGTGAGTAACATCTCTTTTGCCCCTGGCTGGACAGCAAAAGAGCCACGTCAGACTCAAAAGGTCTGTATGGACCATAAATCATAATCAGCTGCTGTTTGGTCATTAAGACGAGCTAATCAATAATATTTTCTACAAAGCCATTTTCTGTAGCTAGTAGGGCATGAGGGCTGAGAACTTCACCCTCTTGGCAGCTTTGGAGCTGCAATAAAAGACAAGTTTCAGGTCTTAGTGTGACCAAACACACTGATTCTATCAGTGTTTTCTTCTATTAGATTTCATGGTTCCATTACTGTCACAAAAATAAGGACCATACCATTTCAGATAGAATGAGTTTACACTTTAAAGCAGGCTGAGCCAAACCAAATGATTTTTTCAGCTTTAAGAAGAAGTGCTGAGTATTCAGGACAGACAATGTCTTTACAAACCTTCATGGGCCTCTCCATGACTTGAGGCCTCAGAAAGCTTTCCATTTATCCCCTCTTGTGGGCGCTCTTGATATTACTCACTAAACTGGGCAACAGAAGTATCACTAAGGCTATGATGCATTTTAGCCTGTTGTTCCATTTGAGGTCTTTTTTGGAGCTTACAACGAAGCATAATTAAATTAGTGAAGGTCAGAATAGATGAGTCATCTTAAAGGTGCTCACAAACAGAAAAACAAGCCAAGACTGGACTGAATGAGATATTTTTTTGTACACAGGTACATGTGACGTTAAGGCACACTAAAGCCTGGAGACTGCCTGCTAATGGACCATCCCCATTGTTTAGTACCTTGTTAACAAGCTAAAATATTATTACAAGACATGTAGCTAATGGACAACTACATAAAAGGACATCTTCTCTTTCAAGAGCCTATCCAGGGCTTCTGTTCCAAAAAAATACTTTGCTGTGGAATACTCTTCATTTAATTAAAAACTGATGATATATAATGACATTTAAAGCTTTATTACTACACTGTACTGCACAACAGGAGATAATAATTGCTGAAATGGTAGATTACAGTTTATCAAGGGGACAATAATATTTAGGATAAAAGGTGTGGTAAATAACATCTGTTTTGCCCCTGGCTGGACAGCAAAAGAGCCACATCAGACTCAAAAGGTCTATATGGACCATAATCATAATCAGCTGCTCTTTGGTCATTAAGAAGAGCTTATCAATATTACTTTCTACAGAGCCATTTTCTGTAGCTAATAGGGTATTAACTTTAAGTTTTCCCTTATGTCCTCCTCACTACAGCCTTTTATTACCACTGAGGAAACTGCTGTACTTCATATTGGACATTAACTTTCTGAAGTATAACCCTTGCAAGCTTCACAAAATTGCATGTGACATGCAGTCGAAGAAGTTCGTCTGCTGTTTTGTTTCATATAACCAAAAATTTCAAGTTAATGCGTTGCTCAACTCTTAAGCTGATAATTTTCTGATACCTTAGCAAAAACATGTGCACTTCAAGCAGGAGCTAGCAGTGAACTAAAGACGTCAATTCAGTGGAAACTTACAGCAGTTATACATGAATACATATCCTTGAAAATATAACACTCAGTGTGGCTGTGAACTGCATGGTTTTACCCTCCAAAGTGCAGTCTCATTATTTAATCGTCATATTTCATATGTATAATTCTAAGCTGTTTACAAAATGTTTTCTTCTAAATCTGACATTCTTCCAATGACACAGAAAATCTTATTATGTAGTGCAACAGTTCTTATGGGTATTTTGACCAGGAATTGTTTGATTATCAATGTTGGTTGGAATAAGAACATTTGTAAGTTGTCATGTGAACATTTTCTGAGAATAACTTGTGTATCCTGTGCCATAAAACCGATCTGATCTGTTGCTACTACAAGTTGGATTTTTAAACTGCTGCCCTGGCAAGAAGTTAACTTTTAATGGCACTTTCCGAAGGGATATTTTGACATCAGTAATCTCCAGACTTTGTGGAATATGTACAGAATTAAAACAGAAAAAAAAAAAACATTTGAAATGTTTGTCCAATTATCAATATTTTTTTTTATAGCGCTTCATATTTCAAACGTCTAAAAACAAGTTTTCAAAGTTCCTTGTAGTTATAGTTTGTTAAACATGCTTTCATGAGCTTTGGAAATACTATTATCTTTTTTGTTTGGTCGGCAATACATGATTTTAAATGCAATGGTGACAGGTGTTGGTTGGGGGAGTCACCTGTAAATTTTTGTCATGGGTCCAGATGTGTTGTATTGAAACACCAACACTATATCTGAACCCCTATCCAGTGAATATTAACTAAAAAAAAAAAAGACTTTCATGGGTCTGCAGACTGTAAAGCACCAATTCATCACAATTTTATAATTAAGCCTCCCAAATGGGAACCGTGGATGAGAGAAGAATGGGCCACCTGAGTGCATATGGTCAGTGTTAACACATGGGCTTTAATAGTAAGTGTGTTTCTCTAATATGCCTACCTGAAGAAAGCCCAGCAGCCCAACTGTTGATGAAATGTGAGCTGTTTCATGATACTTTCAAGTGACTCTGAAATACAGACACATCTGCCAGTCACAGTGTTTTATCATCCCCATTCTCAAACAGAAATTACAATAAAAACTATTTAATGTCCATTTTTACCCCTAATATCAATAGTTTTTTAGTAGTTTATATTTTCCTGCACAGCACCACCAGATGGCGGTGTAGACCTGTGCAAAATCCAACACACAGCGGCTCCTGAATACAGCAAAGAACAAAACCAAATCTTTTTAGTTGGATATATCATCAGAATTATTACAATAAAATAGATTAAAGAAAAGATAATAGACAAGTTAAGAAGAATAAGAATTTAACTATTTTCAGGCTCCATTAACCCCACTAGCTGGTGAACACATCTTTTGTTTTGTTCAAGGTGTTTAATTTAAAGTAAAAAATGTCATGTGGCCAGTGGGAATATTCTGTTGGTGATCCTTTATGTGAACGAGGAAAAAGGGTAGGGTGAAGGTTAAAGTAATCTGGTAAGTCTGGCATCATTGTTTTAATCAGCATATTGTCCTACCCTTTGTCCTGTTGGTGGTAAATATACTGAAATGTTACTAAAACTTTGTGTATTTCAAAGCTATAGCACACACCTCATATTCTAAAGCATTAATTGCGGCACTATCAGCCTCTGCAGTCACTGATACTGTAAGTTTCTATCAGTAAAGATACCTCTCCTGTATATTTTCTTTACAACACCCCAACATTAAACTGTCTCTCTAAGGAGACATTAATTGTTATAATGGCCATTAATCATAAAGCCTCAATGCTACAGGGGGCAGCAGAGGCCTGCTGTGGAACCTGCAGATTTTTGACTTTGCAGTATTCAGAGTATTTAAAAGAGGTTGAAAGTAAAGTATCAGCCTTAATTACAAAACAAAGTCGAAGATTCATTTGTCTGTTCGTCTTCTGCATTGACTCTTAAGAGGCTGCTTGTCAAGCTGATTGGAGGGCTGATATTTCGTGACCAAAAAAAAAGGCTGATCCAGGCTTGAAATGCCAACTGGCAGGGCCATTATTTTTCTTAATGCGCCTGTCAAACTCCAAAAGTGCACATGTCGGAGCTGTCATGTGTTTACCATCAGAGCGGGAGGTCTGAGGAAAAAGAAGAGTCTTGAAAATCAAAAGCACGCTGACATTTTATTTCATGAGAGAGCAGGAGTCAGTGGTGCATGTTCAGAGTCATGTCAGGTTTTCATCCTTTGTTGTTTCTTTCAATTTTTTTTCAAAGTATACTTATTGATTTTTCTCTTTTTTTTCTCACAACAACAACAATAAACAGTTCGGACAAACACTGGTATGTACAGTCAATATGAACAGAACATACAAATGTGAAAACAGAAACAAAGCAATGGTACAATTCATAGTTTTTCCTTCTCTTATCCTACGAGATCGTCATCCATGGTTAGTCAAACAATGTGTTCTTAAAAGTCAAAGCCACAGTAGTATTTGAGAAACGGAGGTATGGAGTCCATATTTGCATGAATCATCCCTTTGTAGAGTGAAGCAAACAAGTCAGATATTCAAGAGGAATACACTCAATGATAATCTTATGCCAGTTTGCATTAGAAGGTGGTTTGTCACTTATCCATGACAGAAAGATGTTCTCCCTCACAGCATATGTAAAAATATTATACAATCTTTTGGTACAAGTAGCAACAATAGCATCCTGAGATGGGTGGCCAAGGAGTAAGGAAACAGGATTCATACACAAAGATATACCAAGAATTTTTTCCATGTCCCCTAAAATGTCTGCCCAGTATGCTTGAATCTTAGGATAAAACCAGACACAATGCGTGTAGGTCTCCACTGAGATCGTACATTTTAGACATAAGGAGGAAGTTTGGGAATTAATTTTATGTCTTTCACTGGGAAAGATTTGCAGGAGCTGCAAGATTTTATATTATAACAATCTAGCATGATTGCACACTGATATTTTCTTTGTATGATTCCATATCACTTCCCATTTATTCTCATCAGTGTTAACACCAGGCTCGTCTGAATGTCCAAAAGGTCACACTGGCTTAAGACATAATAAAAACTGGAAAAAGACTTTTTAGCAGGGCATTGAAGCAGTAACTGTTCTATTGGAGATATTGTGGCATTAATGTGTAAAGTCGTTTTTTTGATTATGAAATCCCTGAGTTGAAGGTATCTGAAGAAATGGCATCTTGGGAGATTATTTTTTGTTTGTATCTATTCAAACGATAATAGGGATGTTTGCTCAAATAAGTCACACATTTTCTTTAATCCTTGGGATGTCCAAGTGCTATATCCAACATCAATCATGCCTGGTTTAAAGCTTGGGTTGCCTTGGATTGGGATCAGTGGGGGAGTCAAGTGGGACCTCCCCTCCAGCTTTCATGCAATAAACATTTCTTACAATATTTATCAATCATCTTGATATTCTGTTAAATTCATATTGAAGTACACTAGTCTTTTAAGCTCTTCTCGACATTTTACCTTTTGGTCAGTTACCTTTTATGCTCTCTTGTAAAGCACTTTGAACTACAGGTGAATTTATCTGAAGCCGTGTTCACAACAAATGCAATTCTGAATTTGTCGAAAGTGAACGGGATGTCATCCCTGATATGTAGCTCAACAATTCATGGCAAAATTGTTGCACCGAATGACTTGAACTTTGCTTTTGTTGCCAAAGTTGAAAATATCCAAAGTCTGTGACAAATTTGCCTGAAGCCATGGCACGACAGTCAATCAGCATCAGGAGTGAATGATGCCAAGGACGACATTACAGGCGGAGGGGGAAAACACTCTGTTACACATCAGCATCAGCGCTCCTCTACATGTTTATTTCAGTATTCAGAGATCGGACCACAAAAAGGAGAAACAGGGAGAAAGCTACTGGAGAGTTCCATTAAGTCAAACTCATATTTAACACTTTTCAAGGGCTGTATTGTAAACAAAGTCAGCTAGCACAACTGCCACTAAAATATTCCGAACTTCACAGAAGAATTACCCAAACCCTAACCCCTAACCCTAACCCTAGTGCCCACAAGAGAAAGAATATACTAAGAAAGAGAGAGTGGGTCTTTGGCAGTACCAAGAAAAAAGACTAGTAAAACTGGGGCTGGTTCGACAAGCAACAGAGGGGCCATCCGCCGGACATCGTGGTGAAACTCTCCGTGTGCAGCTCTGAAGGACGTTATGGATCATCAAATGGATGCGTTTCTATTTCATACTTTTATGGGACATTTAGCGTCTGGTTTCTGAGAACTGGAGGTAGACAACAATTGTAGAAACATCCACCACTGATCATGGATCAACATATATTGTTGTTGCTAGGAGACAACAGAGCAAGTTAATGGAGTACCTTAGCATCATGCTGGCTCCGTCGACTGCAAGTCCACTAAAAGCCAATGAAATTTTTCTCTGAGTTTTGGATTATGGTTGAAAAGGTTGGTGGAGAACAATTATGAAACTTACATGTGCTGTTCTCTCTGATAGTCTTAACAAAAGAACCCACTTTTCATTATTTTTTGAGCTTAAATAAATAATTGTTGAGACTGAAAATCTATTATGAAGGTACTATGGAACAACAATATGGCCATTCAACTTAGAAGCAATGGTAATATATCCAGTACAGGATGTCTTGTTGTATGAGTTATTGATAAAAAAAGATAAAAAAAAATGCCCAGAAACGCTTGCTTGTTGAGTTCCCAGCCATTCCTGTGGTCCTTCTTAACAGTTTGTTAGCAACCATGGTGTTAAACTTAACAATGGTTTAAGATGCAAAAATCAGGCAACATCAGATGCCTTTTATTATTTCCCATTAAACATTAAAATCTCGTGTGTGTGTTCATCAGGAGCCTTATTTCAGGCATTTATCAGAAACCGATATTCTACATCTAATATAGTTTTCAAGCTTGAGAACCAGGAAGTGCTTAATGCTAACTCACTTCTGTGTTTTTTTGACTCATTCCTGCACCACTCTTTGTGCTGTCCTGTCTCAATAAAAGCAAGATATCCAAAAAGAAAATCATCCTTAAAAAGTTAATATTTGTCCATCAAATTTGATTTCAGAGATCATTTACTTGCCTCTGTCTTGAAGAAAGCTGTTGTAAGCATTTCAAGCAGTCAGCTCTACCCACACAATGAACTGAACAATGATACACCTTATCATAACATTCCTATTTAGGCAGGACAAAAGTGCAAAGTAGCAAAAGATCAGATCTAAAAACAGACACTGCAACAAATTCTACAATATCTTTGAGGAAAAACCACCAGTTTTGTTGCATCTAGACAAAGGTTGCCTCAGAGGTCGAGAATAAAAGCTGTTATATAACATGGCCTCTGTGCGACATTGCAGAGCATCACAGAGCCCTGACTGTGAGAAACCAAGGACATAAACTAAGCAAATAAGCAGACTGAGAGTCACAGACTGCTGCAATAGCAGGAGGGCTGAGTGCAATGGGACAAGTGCTCCTTCTCACTTGTTGGTCAATAGCAAACATGCTGACGAGCTCAACTTTCCCTGACTGGGAAACAAAAATATATTGAACATGACACACAATCAGATCTGATTAGGGTGCATTACTCTCCCTGATTATGCCACAGTTTTTACTAATTTACTTTAAATTTCTGCAAGAGGTCCAGAAATGCTTACTGGAATTCAAAAAGACTCTTGAGTGGAGAGTGTGCTGCATTGTTGCCCTTCAAACACCCATATAAAACACCTTTGCCATCACGTTTTCACTCACTGCTGCAATTGTTCGGAGGCATCATGCAAACAGATATGTCAAAGATCAGTGACTCACTGAAACATCCTACATCTCAGTCGTGACAGGAAATATATTGTATTTCTGACAGCAGGGGTGAAATGATAGCTCTCAGTGCATTCAAAAATCCATTGTTATACTGACAATTTCAGTCAACATGACAAAAATAAACATCTTAATACTTATGTTTTAACCAGCCAAGGCAACCCGTGAGGGAGGATAAAGGGGAAAGCTTTCTGGAGCAATGAAATGGTCCACTATACTGGTGCATTAACAATCAATACACATTTTCAGGTAATATACCCAACATTACATATTGAATAAATTACAGTGTATTTTCCAATTAGTGTTTATTCTTAAAAAAATAGAGCAACCCCCTTTCCACTTTAATTCAATTCAGTTCTATTAAATTCTTTGTTGTCATTGGCACATTAACAACAACATTTTGTTCAGAGCAATCATACACTGCACAGCAAGAACCTGTTTCTTGTTTCTTTTTTCTTGCTTTCTTTCTTTTTTTTTTTTTTTTTTTCATGACTGACATGATTTACATTGTTGGCGCTCCCAGTGAACCTAACTGTTGTGGCAGTAATGCTGGATTGATTTTTACAATAACAGGACCTGAACATAATTCAGTATTCTTGAAATTAAGAGGGATGAAAATGAGGGAACTGGCTGGAATGGTTTGATTGATGGATGGATGCTTAAGTGATGAATAAATTGTTGGATAGTAAGGTGATGAATGGTTGAATGGAGATGGATGGCTCAATAAAAAAAGGGATGTTAGATGTTGACAGAAACATGGATACACATATTTCAAGACAGCACTTATTCGTCACAGTTTTGATATCAGTTATAAAATTGAGTTTTCGTTGGTATAGAGGGATGAGAGGCAGCAGGCTGTTTGTCTACAAGTATATTTGGATAAAATGTTCAGGGCATGTTAGTCTTTGGCACATGGGAGGAGTGATTACATTTGGTGGTGATCTGAAACCGGATGCATATTGAGGAACTTTTTAAAGGATTTGTTAACATTACGAGAACATTTACCTGCTAAATTCCTGATATAAATTGAGTCTCTTAGATCTTTAGATCCTGTAGATCCTAATAAGGAAAATGGTGTTCAAACCACGTTTTCCTTTCCTGTAGAAGATTCTGGCTTTAAAGCTTGGGAGGAAAGACAGAATATAACAGAGGTGTCAAATAAACATGCAACAATATAAGGACTTGTAATGAAATGAATTGTTAGAGCTTTATTTATGGTGTTTTGTTGGCTCATGAGGGTTGGGGACTCGATGTGTTGCAGGTGAATGAAATACAATCAATTAGTCCCTAACTTGACTTGGTTTACAAGTGAAATCAGACATCAGTGTTGGGGTTCTGTGGACTGTTATTGTGATATAAATGCAATAAAATTAAAGAATGTGGAAATAAATCTCCCCTTGCAGTCACTCTAGTATTGCTGCTGTTTGAAATGTGTAAATACTAAGGAGGCATTTCTCACTTGTTCAATTATGTTGTTTGGTTTTGTTTTTCAGAGCACAAACCAACACAGGCCCACTGTTTGTGTGGGTAGATGTGCATATGTGCATACATGAGTTCGTGAGTGGGAGCGGGGGCACAGTCAGGGTCTTGGCTTTCTATCTGAAAACCATCTTTAAGCTTTTTTTACATCTCATCATGGAACCATCGCTCTGCTGTGTCGGTCCAGGATCGCTCTGTTTACCTGATTCTCCTCTACTAATGATCCATGTGTTTCATCTCATTAAAACAGATCATGATATCAGTGAGAGTGCCAAAGTGTTATTAACACATGAACTAAATCTGATAGAAAGAAAGGAAAGAACAAAAAGATTTTTACAACGTTTTGGACTGAAATGGAAAAAAAAAAAAAAGAAAGGGCCATCCTTTTTGTATGCTCTTGTTTTGTTTTGTTTTGTTCATTTTCATTTTGTGAGTAAATAAAAGGAAACTTACTTCATAACATGGTGTAATTTTGCTTTTGTAAATTTGTTGTTCATTTTTGTTCCAGTTTCTTTTGGTAAACAAGAAGCTAACTAATGGTCACATAACAAGATACAATACTATGTCAAATGAATGAAAGGTTGGATTGATGGACTGATGGCTGGAGGGATGGATGAATGCTTAAATGATGAACAAATGGATGCATGGATTTCTTAGTTCTTACTTCAGTTCACTTGTCTCCGCCCACCTCCCTTCCTTTGCCTACACACCCAACACAGCTTTGTGTGGATGGCTGTTCATCATGAGGCTGGGATCCACATTCAAGATTTCCTACTGCTAAACAGCGGTTTTCTCTTGCCGCCATGATGAGGGATTCCTGATTTTGGATTCATGTTGGGTGTTGGATGTATGTATTTGTATATATATGTATATGTGTATTTATATATGTATATATGTATCCATGATTATATGTGTATCCATAAAATGAAGAGTTTGTCTTCAGCCTACTCTCTTGTAAAGTGTCTTGAGATAGCACTTGTTATGAATTGGCTACACACAAATAAAGATTGATTGATTGATTGATTGATGGGTGGATGGATGGGTGTGAATGGATTTATGGATGATAGAGGAATGAGTTGATGGATGAATAGATAGATAAATGCATGGATATATAATTGGAAAGTTAGTTGGATGGATGCTTAAATGATGGTAAGGTGGTGAATGGATGAATAGAGATGGATGGATAGATGAAAAGATGGTTAGATGTTGACACATAAATGGATGGATGGATGGATAAATGATCGGATGGATGTTTAAGTGAAAGATAAATGGATGGTGAGGTGATAAATAGAGATGGATGGATAAATGAAAAGATGCATGCTTAGATGTTGACAGATAAATGAAGGGACGGATGAATGAATTCATGGATGAATAAATTCATGAATGGATGGATAATAGATCCAAATAAAATAACAGTGTAAGCCATCTGTTATGGCCCAGTGCTGTGCTCATGGTGGTTTGTATGTATGAATATACATATATGAACAGCATATTTATAAAATGAAGAGTATGGCTTTGGCGCCCTCTATTGTAAAGTGTCTTGAGATAATAACTGTTATGATTTCGTGCTATACAAATAATTATGGTCTAACTGATAGGTTTACTGATTGATTGATATGTAGATGTGTATAGAATGACCAGTCAACACTTGAAATAGCAACATTTTTGCGACATCAATTGTAACACATTTAAACATAAGGGATAATGTTGCGTAGTGCAACTTTACCCCGTCAGAGCAAATGACAGGGTAGTGTAAAAAGGGTAAAAAGATGTGTTTTCAAAAATACTCACCTGCGTGGATCTAGCTTGAGATATCTTGTTAACGTTACCTTGACCTTCACGTGCATTTTAACATAAAACCCCAAAACAATCACCTCCAGCCTCTGCTGTTGCCTCTTGCAGAGGCTTAAAACTTCAGTCATGGCGACTCTCTTATAGACTTCAGCTTTGTGAGAAAGAGAAGCACTAAAAGATAAATGATGGCAGTGCACCAAAGGAGAACTTCAGTTTAATTATTTCATACTTTGCCATAATTAATTCCATCTTGGGACCATCAATGACTACATTAACTCATGAAAAATCTCTCTCTCATGAAAGAATATATTGTAGATCATAGCAGAGACAAATGATACAGGCTGACTTTGGGAGCATATAACGCTTTTTAAAGTAAAGTTTGCACATGTAGCGGCCGTTCTTTGACCCTGAGAGCTTTCAGGACAATGTCATGTCATATAAACACTTGATTCTTACTCACAAACAAACCTATCATCCCCACGCAGCAGGGTATTGATTGGTAGAGAAAGTGCATTTAATTTCTCTCTCAGCAGGTTAGCTCTGCCCAGCTGTCCTTTAGACCCCTTTTCCTCTACTTAATGGAATATTCCAGTCTGACACACACACATACATACAGAGAGAGAGACAGGTTGAGTCGATGTGTGCCTTCAACACCTACACTCCACAGGGAATGCACATTTTGATGAGTTCCTGTCATGAAAATCATATGGCAGTAATGCACTGGGGAGCTTTTCCAGCACTCATTCATTCTGTCATTTGAATATGATTCATCTGATTGTGTGGGACGATGCTTAGACCCAATCATCTGCATTTATGCAAGAGCAGGGAATGTTTTCTCCTTTGCACAATGAAAACTATCACAAAGGTTCAATAAAACATAGTGTTATACATTATTAATGCCAGTGATGTGAATAATTTCTCATTTTTGACCAATTAAAACGGACGCCCAATATCCACGGAAACAAATGGATTAGATTAATTAATTTTGAACATGTGAGGTCAGGTTTTGTTTTTAATAACTGATTTAGAGCATCCAAACACTCATGTATGGAATGAAAACAGTAAACCGAATCACATTCATTCAAATTATATTTATTGTAATTTAACTTAATCTTTTTGGGTAAATGTTCGTACACTCCTGCAACACATTCTAAAATAGTTGAGACAGCGGCCTGTTTACAGGTGTGGGGCATTCTCTTTTCTTCTAACAACCATGAGTGTCCAGAAGACAGAAGAAGCATTAAGAGTTGAATTGTTTCCCATAGTTGCTTCTCAAATGTTCAACAGCGTGGTGTTTCTGTTGTCATGTTTTGTGCTTCATAATGTGCAATACATTTTCAATATAAACAGGCCATACTTAAAAAACAAACAAAAAAAAACATTGTCTGGATGGAGATATACCGTATGTTGCTCCAAAACCTGTATGTACCTCTTAGTATGAATGGTGCCTTCACAAATGTGCAAGTTACCTATGTCATTGACACTGTAACATCAGTAATCTTCACAGTTACTGGCTTTTCCATGGACACTGTTTCAAGTGAATTCGGTTTTATTCTGCTTACCTCATGTATTCCTCTCCTTTCCATATTACCATAACTTAGCATGTTTACTGCATCATTTGCTCTTCTTTCCATGTATTACTGTCTGTTTAGGCTTGTATTTGTTAGCTCTGACTTCTCACTTAATGTAAGCTTGTTCATATCCTATTTTTTCCTTCATTTTTATTGAAATTTCTAATTCTTATTTTTTATTCTACTGTGTACGTGTATATATCCTCTAGTCTGTACTTAGGAGGTAAAGTTAACTGGAGTCAAATTCCTTGTATGTCCAACAAAGCTGGACAGTAAAGCTGATTCTAATGGTCCTGTTCCCAGGAGAAGTAGTTCAGAAGTCTCAGAATTTGTTGTCTTGTACATATTTGTACTCTTATGCATTAGGAACATAGAAAACACACTTAAGGGCTTTAAAAGCTCGAAAAAGCAAAATATTGCCTCTTTAGATGTTGCAGTAGGTACAGCAGAATATCATCTGCATAATGATGTATCTTATGATGGTTATTGAAGACATCTGTTGCTGTGTATCCCTTGTAGTATATTTTATATGGACCGACTTGAGTTTGAAATAAGGGTTGATTGATTGATTGATCCCTTTATGCTTGGCAAATGCATGTGCAGTTATTCTACTGGTTATGATGAAAGCCGTTGCTTACATTTACAATGTCTTGATTTAATGTAGAAATGATTCTTCACAGTGTTTTTCCAAGCTGTTTCTCTTAAATATTTGCTGCTTTGTTCTCACATCAGCACAACCTGATCTCTGGTAAAATTCTAAGAGTGTACTGATAGAAAAAGCAGAAAAAGCTGTGATTAAAATTAAGATGTTCAAATTCAGACATGTAACCTACCCACGAAATCTGGGGGAATTTTACGGACTTCAGAGTAGGTGTGAATAGTGCTATAACACCAAATAGCCACAAAACATGGATTAGCAAGAGACAATTATTTAGCTTTTAACAATTCCTCTTTTGCTTCATTGAAGATACTTCCCTCATGAATGTAAAATACTTACATACTTTAACTACTCAAAGCATCCTCTCCGGTCAACTTAAAGTAAACATAAAAAATTGAGACAAAACAGATTAATCACAGAATCATGAGCTTGTATCACTACTTACCGGGAAACAAGGGGCATTGATGTCCTGAACCGGGACTTGTGTTTTTGAACCCTAAAGTAAGATGGCTTTGACCTTTACACTTTCGCTTCTGAGGAGAAAACAGAGTTTTACATTTTCTGAAGTAGCTCCTTTATCAGCTGACACATGGAGCCTTTGGAAGTATTTATAAATTTCAAAGTACAGCCATATGTCTCCTGAAGGGGATGTATCCCCACGTGTCCTTTGTTTTTTCCCTAGTTAGCCCTCCTCTGAGACTTTAACAGACACATTCAACCTCATTATAACAGGGGTTGACATCATGTTCAGGCCTTTTTACTCCCAGAAGACCGGAGTGTTGCTTGGATCACCAAAAACACTAGAGAGTTGGACCTATAGGATGACCTAGTGCACACTTCTGAACAGCTGTTCAGCAGTTGGAGTTGCAATTAAAGTAATGAAAAAAATGAGAAAAGGAAGTTCTGTTAATTTTGTTAACCATTAATAATAATAATGCTTAACCTTAAAATTGCAAATGCGGAATTAGATATTCAGTCTACGGCAATGCAAATCATATAAGACAAACAAAAATAAATGTCTGGTAGTTTAATGTCTTTGGAGGTGTACAAGTTTCAGACAAGGAAAGTACTTGGATGGGTCAAGAAAAGTAGCTGTGCTTTGTTTTATGATAGTGTAACTATGAGGCTGACAGGCACAGACCACTGAGGTCCAAAGTTTTGTCAATTTAGCATCTGAGTAGACGTTTGTGTAAATTTGAAACAAAAAAACAAAACAACAAAACTAAAAATATTATTATATTCTAAAATTATCACATTCACTAGCAAATTATTAACATGGGGCCCAACGACGCTGATGTTTGACCTTGAAAATCTAATCACTTCATGCTTGCGTCAAAGAATTTTTGTTCTGCAACCTTTGACAGACTTGAGATATCATATCACATTCCCATGCGAGTGACGAACATGAGACCATTTATTTGAAGTAAACATATGATCAGAGTTGAACAAGAAGACCTCAAAGCCTTCTTGGAAAATTATATTCAAAAGTTTGAGATGATTAGGTTAAATGACCGATTACCTTCAATGGATATAAGCACAACACTGGCCTATGACCTCTAAAAACGTATCAGTTTATTGTTTTCATTTTCATATTTAAATAATTGCAGTCACAAGAAAGGAATGACCAAAGCTCCCTGACCTTAACTCACTTAACTTTGCCCTCTGACCTCCAATGTACCATCAGTTTATCCTTGGTTCAGAGAAGACATTTGTGCAAAGTTTGAAGAAAATCCCTTATTATTTCTTGAAATAATAAATGTCCAAAAATTGAAATAATATGGATGTAAAGAATCTGTAAGGATGAATCTGTAAACATATCCATTATAGTCTTTGATGACTGGTTTTGTTTTGACTTTTTTTTTATAAGTAATTACTGTTGTAGATATGACTTGCTATAATGGTTCTGTAAAGGTCTTTTATGAAGCATCTTTAATATTTTTAATAGAAAAAGGTCAAATGAACTGAGAGTAATCAAGACTTTTGTACATTGGCTGAGTTTCTTTTGTCAAAAAACATACTGGTTAATTGAATGAAGATAAATTGGCTAATAAAAAACAATAACTACTATTTTTGCATTGGAAAAGTACCTTAAATTTTCTTTGATTCTATAATTAGCTCATCAATTAAACACAACTTTTTTTGAGCTTGACAATATATAATATAGACTATTGTAAAAGCTGGATACATATTGTTTTGTTAAATAACAGGTATTTTTGATTTTCACAATGATAGCGTTTATTTTTTTGTAATGATATGGCCCTCTAAAACTGGGAATAACAATCATGCAACTCTAATGGTTACCAAAGTTGCTCATTCTTGGCTTAAATGGATGGACAAATGGACTGGCATCCAAAAACAAGCCCAATCCCTTTGGCCTCAACTGTCACAAGAACAGAGGCAAAAATTATGCATGAAAAAAAAAGATGAAGGACAAAAACTACACATTACCTCAATATCTGTAGTTTTTACTCTATTTTATTCCTCTTTTGAGTCTATAGAGAACATCATATATGTCAGAAAAATATCAGTGCTGTTTTTGAGCTGTGTGTTGAGCTGTATGATCCATTATAAAAACAATATTAACGCTGATTGAAGTTATCCACATCCCGCTGAGTTCTTGGCAGCCAGGAAGAAAATGTTTGCAGAGTCGATGTGACTTTTACCCAGAATGCCCCTGTGGGTTCAGGACTGGGATTGGAGTGAAAGGTTGTCTATAAAATATGCATGTCACACTGGTGGAGTAAGTGTGTGCATGAGTGCGTTTGTGTGTCCTCTTCTATGTGTGTGTATGTGTGGCAGGTGGGCTGTTGAGGGATTACTATAGAGCCAGAGCGGTGTACTTTAAAATACACTGAGTAGATTTATGCTGTGGCCTGTATGGAATAATAATGTAGCCATTATTCAAAGAAAATGCAAAAACACGATAGGATTCAAAGCATAAAATAATAAGTAGGCCTGCTTTTACACCTCCATTTTCAAATGCAATGTTGAAATTAGAATGTTAAAGCAATATAACATTTAATATTCCATGTGTCAATCATACAACGGTTGTAATAATTTATAAAGATGGCCTGGATAAAACACACAGAATTAGAAAATCAAGTAGACTCATAAACTAGGTTCAATCATGCCACTTTAAATATTTATAGCTTGTAAAGTTTATATAAAACATGCAGCAACGTGAATACTGAATTTATCAGTTCAGTGTTTGCAGTCTGACCAATTGCATCCTCTGCCACAGCTTTCATTTTTTATAAATTTCAGTAGATTTCCAGTCATAGCCATATTCGACATTGAAAATGGGGACTAAACTTCAGCTAATGTGGAGCTATCTAGACTGGATAGGTGGAGGATTTTTGCAAAATATATGTTGGCTGTATACTTTGGACCCTTGGTTATACTTGTATGCTTCACAAAGCTGCTGGTAGTAGAAAAGAAGGTTGTTGTAAATAATTTGAATATAGTGGGCAATCACACTATGCTTTGTGTGGCTTGTTTTCACTCAAAATTCTTTATACTATGCAGAGCCAGTGGCACCATCTCCAGCAAAGTATAGACCTAGCTTTCTGTACAGACGCAGAGCTGATCTCTTTCACTGTGGCTGATGTTCAAGCTAATGCCACATGTACCTCATACAACCCCACTTCGAAAATTATAAACTATTTGTGTGAGTCAGGTTTGTGGTGTTTTAAGGGGATATGCTAACATTTTGTTTTGTGTTTCATGTCTTGCCTCACTCCGGAGTCCAGAACAAGCAGATAGACACCATTCTTTCGACTGCATGCAGTAACAGCTTGTAAGTATGTCAGCGAAACAAAACACGTCCGCAGTGGTTTCCATCCTGTGGATTAGTTTCGTATGTACAATATTTGTTTCGAAAATTAAAATAAAGTGCTAATCCTAGTCTAAAAATAGATATGTAACATAACTGGTAAAAAAAAAAAGAGTCACAACAAGCCCACAGGACCATTTAGATTTGTTGAAGAGGTCATCTGATGACTGTAGGCAGAGGTAGGCTAACACTACCCATTGAGTCCCAGTGTTTGAGCTAATTAGCAGTGGGCAAGCTCTGCCCATCTCTTCCTTGTTACTGCACAAACAGTTGAAAGAATGATGTCTATCTGCTTGTCATGCACTTAAGAATCCATGACAAGCAGATAGACGGGACTCGGCAAGACACGAAAACACCCCCCAAAAGTGTTGCCGTATCCTTTTATCTACAAAATGCTGCTGGTACAGTGATAAGTCCAACCTGCCAAAGTGGCTAGTATGAGTATTTGTGGTGCTGGCCACTGCTGCAGTCCTTCTGCACTGGTAGGTTGGTCGGTGTTAATGTCAAGCCCTGCCCCTGTGTGCCGCAAAGAATGTGTTTAGTGTGAGACAACTGTGTCAAGTGGAAAGTAGAAAAGACATCTGCGCTGCACGCCAAATGCTTTGTGCAGGTCTAAACTAAAGCAACGCTGTTTCAATGTTTTGTCTCCATCAACTCCTGAGAAAATATCTCTCTCTTTATTGGTAAATTCTGCATTATGTATACCACCTTGCTTATAACTTTCCTTGCCCTTTGTATGGCCTTGATCTCTGTTCATTGATTTTTCTTAAATAATATTGATCAGAGCAGCTTTATATCAAATAGACTTCACTTGTGTATATGAATTCAATTTTGCCAAAGGCTTTTCTGCCCCTGTGACCCCAAGAGCTCTGCTGTCAAGGGCAGCGGCTCCAGGGAGGTGATCTTAAGGTACAACCAAGGTAAACTGCCCAGGGGTGAACACTTTGTATTCATGGGCTCAGTCAGTCAGTCAGTCAGGCTGAGTCCGCTTAAAACAACATTGGGTTACGTTCTCATGTCTCTAAAGAAGGAGCCCAACAGATAACAGGAGAATCTAGGGGCTTTGGCAGATTGATCCCTGGATTAAAACTGACTGATGAGACTAGACTGATTTGTCTCTACAGGGAACTCAAGTTCTTAAACTAGAAGCTAAGGTAAAACTGGACTATTCCTGTAGTTCCAGTTACTTTGCTCCTTAATTCTTCTACATTTATGCTACTGAATAACAGCAAAACTCAACATTTTCACTATCTTAAAAATCAAGAGCAACAGGGCTATTTCTGTAGACCCACTGTGCCTACTATTATAGCAAAAATCTCCTCTGAAAAGATCCCCTGTAGCTCTATAGAAATACAGCTCACATTAAATATGAATTCAGTCTGTAGCAGGTAAAATATCTGTCCTGAGCGCTTCCTCCTGCTCTTGTGACCTGGAAATGCATCCATCTGGTTTAGCTCCAGGGTAGAAGCGTTGAAACATTTGTCTCCTTCTGTATTCTAGACTCTTGACTGTACTTGGAGAGCAGTAGTGGCAATTTCATTTAAAATGTGGTGTCACTCCAAATGTCCCTGAAACCCACATCTTTACAAGCCTACAGGGGTTGACTTTGCTAGTTGCAAGAGACCATTTTCATGTTCGTAAAATGTATGAGGGTTTTTAGTAGGCGGGGCTTAGCCAGAGGTAAAACAGTCCCTCTGACATGTTATAAGTTGCTCTTGACTACTTTTCGATGACGGTGGAAGATGATACATGTTTCTCTGGATGTGTGGGGCCACTTACCCTTTGGGACTGAGAGTGTAATACATTTTTTTTTTTTTTTTTTTTACTGATAGACAAGTGTGGACAGGCTGCGTTTAAGCTTTAGCGATTACTATACCCCAAACTCTGTTTATATGCTTTGAAGGGATATTTCAGTATTTTTGAAGGTACTTAACAACAGTCAGTAAAGTGGCTGAAAGTTTTATGTAAAAATTAGCCACAAAACTATGTAAGGTTGAATATAGTAACCTTGCAGTGCAGATGAATCAGCTTTATTAATTGTCCGTAATCAAGCAGATCCATCTTGCCAAGCTCTAATCTACGCTGACTGTGAGCAGCCCAAAATAGCACAGGTCAATCAGCGTCCTATATAGCTGGAAGAGATTGAAGCTTTAAGCATGATGACAGAAAGAAGTGACTTCTCGTACAGAGATTAGCATAGATGCTAACAGCTTCAGTAGCAGATATATCAGATCTGGACTGCATTTCTATATTAAATGAACAACAAACAACAGAAGTTAAAACATTTCTCCCAAGAAAAAGATATTTTTGCTCCACTTCTGACATGTTTTGTTGTGACTTTGTTTCATGAAGTGGCTCACATACTGTCCTTTACACAGTGGACAGTATGTGAGCCCGACTGTGATTGCTGGAACAATCATCCAATCACCTGCCAAAAATGCTTTTCCAAGGTTCTGCCCATTCCCAATCTCTGTATTTGGCACTATTTTACGATGCCGGAAATGGCGATGTGCTCTTCTGCCTGAAACAGCATATCAGTAGAAGCAATGTACAGGGAGAAAAACAGGTGAGGAAAGAGGAGGAGCATAAAACTACAGTAGATAGAATAAACCCCATATTGTATATACTGTACATTCTTGTTCCTCATGACCTAAGACCTTCGTAATGCACACTCAGACTTGCTGTTCTCTCCTAAACATGTCTATTGATACATTTTATTAAACCATTGCTATCTCTGATCATGCTGACAGTACAGTACAATACACATATTTTGTATAGGGGTTATTAACTTTAGCTAAATAACAATACAACAGAGAAGCACCATTTTGGTCATCCTAACCTTTCCAACCTACAGCAAAAAAACCAGGTAAGTCTATTTGATCCCAATACCTGTCTTTTTATGAACCAAATACAGTAGTTTTGGGTTTTGGGGTGGCCAATCACATAAAGGGTTTTGAACCACCAGAACACATTTTCAAGTATGCCCCTACATCTTTAAAATCAAGGGAAAAACTTTGCAATGCGGCAACCCCTTTGTCAAACTACTGTCCCCTCTCATTTTAAAACACAAGACGAAAAACCAACCACAAGGTTTCAGGAGAGGTATTTAAACAAGTCAGTGATATCACAGTGGAGAGGTAGAAAAAGGTCTGCTTCTTTGAACGATCTCAAGGACAAATACAAGCACACTTCTGATCACCATATTCTCAGCACAGCAGCTTATCTCATAACACACTGTGTGGTTGCAGAAAACAAACATTTATTCCACATCCTAGAAAAAAGCAGCAGCTGAAGAAGATTGTCCATAATTGAACTTTTTTTTTAACCAGTTGTTACACAACCCAGAAAACTAAGGGAACACAGCCCCCCCAAGTGTTCTCCAACTCATAATTTCTTTTAATTGCGAATGCACAAGCAGGCTTTCCACTTTACAGATGGAGTCAGTGGATGATGGTCTGGGATAATGTCACCTCTTACTGCACTGCCAACCCCTTTTGTTGGTTGCTAGGAGACAACACAGTAGTGCCTAAAGGTTTTCAGAGATGGTGTAATGTTCCAGAGACCTACTTTTACAGCCAGAGTGTGGAAGCATGCTGCAAATATGGCTGAACATTGTCAATGCGTGTAGCAAACGAAGGCTGTTGACATTTGGAGTTGTTCCTCACAGGTGTACGCTGCTGAATATGAGGCAGGATTGTAGCTCACTTGACGGAGTGTTGGTGAAAAGTGTGATCTGACAGTGTTGCAGATGAGAAATCACTCCGGGAGACAAACTGATTACATAACAGCTCGATCATATCCAGGGATTAAATAAGACTTTTTCTTCTCCCAGTAAGTGTTTGATTGCAAGACAAGGGTGCGGATGTCCACCAGTGGGGGGCACTAAAGATCTACATCAGGTTGACGCTCATTTATGGGTAGCTTTATTGTTCCTGTTCCCCTCGCCTTTGCTCTTCATTATGTTTCAATTTTCTGGCTAACCACTCAAATTCAGTCCCACAACAGGAGAAGGGAAACCACATCAGGCAGCCCACTGGAGGAGACCATTCCAAACAGCAATTTGGATGAGGAGGGAATTTCCCAGGAGAGCCTTTTGGAGTTCATAAAACCCTCTCCCCCTCCCCGCTAGATCCAACCCTCCCTCCAGAAAAAAATCATATGTGCAAAATATACTGTTGGGTTCAAGCAGCAGGAGGATATTAAAGCTGTTTATCTACCAGAAATGTATTTACAGTTGAGGATAACGCACTACACTCCATTCTCTCCAAAAATCTTTCCAATCACAATAAAAGATTGGAAATACTGCCTCATGGTTATGAGCTTCCACTTGGTGTACAAATGTCAGACAGAAAAGGCTAAGTGGTGGTCTAGAGCAGGGATGGGAAACTTTGGTTTCACAAGGGCATTACTGATGGTTTTCTCAGTTTAGAGGGCCCAACTGAAACAAATAAAAGGTTACAACCATAAAAAAAACAGTCTGCCTATGCCTTTATTTTTATAAAATTAGAAACTAGCTCAAAACCAAACAGTAAGGCTCACTTTAATAAACAAAACATAAAAGTATAGTCAAATAGGGGTACTTTTTCTGTGCAATAAACTGATACATACTGTTTTTATTTACTTCATCTATTTTTCATTTATTTTACTGATAAGACCTACTGATAATACAAATTTCTTATATAAAAGTGAGTATACCAAAGCAGCAGTCATAAAAATCTTGTGTACTGATTGTTATTTTCTATCTTTGGACTTATTGACTCAAATCCATCGAAAATAAATAAATAAATAAATAAAATATTCAGAGACAACCTTTAAAGAAACCATGACAGTAAATGAAATCTGCCTATTTTCTGTAAAGAATAAAACATATATCATATAGATTATTAATATTTTCCATGTTGCATGTTGTAATGCATTTTGCCCATGTACAAGCTGTGGCAAATTAGTTGCACAATACTTCATGGCAGATTTTTTCATCCTTAAGGTCAATTTATTTGTAAATTTGAAACTGACTGCCAGGCTGCATTAAGTGAGGCAGAGGGCCACTCTTGGCTTTCAGTCGCCCCCTCTGGTCTGGAGGGAGGGTTGGGGTGGTTTCTATGGTAGTGTCATTTATAGGCATAGGGTGACAATGAGGAAAACAGTCCTTGACCTTTCAATTAAAAATTCTGATCAAATTATTATGTAATCAAAGTGGACATTTAAGCAAATCGAAAAACTATTTTTCAGAGCATTTATGGTAATGCATTCAAAATCACTGGATAAACATGGGGCTCACAATCTTAATCTCTGATTAATTACCTTAAAATTCCAATTTCTTCATCCATCAGCCAGACTGGACATCTGTGCAGAGTTTGAAAATTAAAAAATGCTGCAGTCTTAATATCTCTCATCACAATATCAACATGAGGCTAATGACTTTAAACTTTGACCTTGGGATGCACAATACTGGATATTTGCTGATATCCAATATGCTAATATTTCAGACCTCATTATCACCAATACTGACACCAATACCAACATCAACATTGTCTGTCAAGGGCACAAAGCCTCCATTTAACCAACACTGACATGTTGCTTTCATAGTGCCAGTCTATTTGTGGTAGAAACAAACATGAAGCAGGAAAAACATTGTATCTTCAAAAAAAAACGATAGTTTTGATTTATAAATATAGACACTCAGTGACTATGAGGTAAACCCTCATGGTTCATTTGTAAGTTCTAGCTAATGTTTGGGATATACAACATGTGCAACAAAAATATTGTCTGTTAGTATCTGCAAATATGTTTATATCTGCCAGTACTGATAATGGACTTTATAGATAATTATCTGACAATACTGATATTGCTCTGGTAATATTGAGCATCCCTACGCCCTCTTACCACATAACAAATCTGATCAGCTAATTCTTAAGTCAGAAGAGACCATTTATTAAGTATGATATAAAAGCCTATACGCATTATAGGTTTATCATTTTCAGAAGCAAAGAATGACCATGAGGCCCAATTACCTTTGAGCTCCATAATTCATAAATGTAATTCTTGGGTCAATGTGGACAATTTTGCAATTTCTGGGGAATATACCTGAATGTATACTTCAGATATCATTAGTAAGTATAATCATCGGTTAAAGACCTTTGTTTTATGACCTCTTGAAATTCATTAATACATTTTTGGGACAGGGTGGTAATTTGACCAATATTGTACAGAGGACCTTCACAGCATTCCTGAGGTATTACATCTACAAGCAAAAGGATGACCATGGGGCACATGATCTTATATATGACCGATCACTTTGACTATGACCTTGACGTTCTAATCAGTCTATCTTTGAGTAAGAAGGAACATTTGTTCACTGATTGAAGAATTCCCTCCCCAAACCCCCAGGATATTTGAGGTATTGCGTTCACAATCAGAGGATCAACATGAGGCTTATGATTTGACCTATGACTTACGCCTTGAAATTCTAATTAACAGGTCTTAGATTCAGAGGGCACAAATGCCCACAGTTTGACAGACATCCCCCAGTGTGACACTGAGGTTACATGCACATAAGAAGGGGATGAATGTCAGGCCCAATAGTTTTTGACCTATGATCTCTAAAATTTCCGGTTCATTCTTTAATTTTAGTTGAAATTTGAACAAAGATTGAAATTAATCCCTCAAACTGCACTTCACAAGGAGTGAGGAGTTGACCATTAAGCCCACTTACTTTTGACCTATGACCTCAAAATCTAGTCAGTTCATCTTTGAGTCAGAGTGGATAGTTTTCCAAAGTTTGATGGAAAGAAGAAAATCTAGCAAAGAGATGGTGCTTTTTAAAGAATCAGACGCCGCCATAAGCATAATGCTTCAGGACTCAGCTGTCACTGGCTTGAAGGCATAACTAATCAGGGTCATGTGAGGCGAACTGATTGATGCCAGAAGAGTTTTCAAACAGGAGTGTGTGATTGGAATGTAAAATTTGAGCAGGGGATTAATAAAAAGTCCTGTTTAAATAACAGATGGAAGTGGGAAAACAGAGAGACTGAGCAGCACCCTCTCTGCACATCACCATGAGGAGGGTAAGTAAGGACAACTTTTTCTTCATAATCTCTTGGGTTGCTTCATGATGATGTAACTGAGAGGTAAAAATCTTTGAACTGGTCCCTTGAGATGCATCCATCCCTCTTTGACACTACGGTGTGGCGCATCTTTGTGCTGCCCTGCTACACAAGCCTCACATCAGTGCATCTACAAAGCAAAATAGCTTTGTAATGCCAAAGGTCTGTTCTTGATTACATTTTTCAAAACAGGCGCTCAATGCCATCAGGAACAATTTAAGTGCAACGCTATGCTAATAAAGCTATTAAATTCTCAGCATTGTTTGGATTGCTATTCTTGTTTACACAGCCTCCAGTATGCCAGACCAATCAACAAAAGCTGCTCTAGGTTTTCTGAGTCTGCAAGGCTTGCAATGGATTGATTATGTCAAACAGGAGTCAATACTGATGGACCCGAATGTCTTTCAGCACTGGAAATCCAACACTTGGTTCCATAAATCAAACCCAGGATCTGATGTTGCATACTGGAGTCAAGCTTGTGTAGGTATTTTCATCCTGTTTAAGTTCAATTATTTGTTGACTGAGGTGTTATGAGGGTGACAAATTGGTAAAAAGCAAAGATTAAGGACCCAGAATGTTTTGGGAATCAAGGAAATGGCAGCCACCTATGCCTCTGCTTTCACAGTCACCAAAAAGGGAAGTCAACCCTTCTGTTTTTATAGTAAATTATTTCTTTTTCACTGTATAAAAAAACTCCCCAGGCATGTCATTGAATTATCAGTTTCATTTTGAATCGATTATCTATAGGGCAATCTGTACCTTAAAGTCACTTTTTAACTCTTAAGGTAGCCAGCTATTGTGCAAACTGCATTCTGGCCCCTCTATCTTAAATGGTTTTCTCCAGCAGTACAAGAAAATTAACTGATTTAATTAAAATGGAAGAATGCTGTGAGTATAGAAGCAGAAACTTCTGTTTGTTTAAATTTAAATAATTTAAAATACAGAATGAAGGAACTCCTGTTGTGGTCGTAAGAGCCAAACAAAATTAAAAAAGATTCTTAAATGTAGAAAGCACTTCAGTGTTTTGAAGGAAATCTAAGACAATGCTGTTAAACCTCAATTTCACACTAGATGAAAACATAATGACTGCATTATAAAGCATTGCCCTTGTGATCCATCCATCCCAATGTGGAGGAAGGAGGGCATTATTCTAGCTAGCACTCTGGTGTGGCCCCACTTCACTGGTCTAACTACAGTGCGCCTGCACACACAAAAGCCTCTGACTGTTGAGATTAAAAAATATTTAATATGTTAATTTCAGATCTTAATGTCATCAATATTGAATGTTATGTCTGACAAGCTCAGTAATGCAACAGTCCCTCCTTTAGTATATTTATCAAAGCAGGTGTTGCAAAGCTGTCAGGATACATTTTAGTGAAAAGCTATTGAAGAGTTGGTTTGTGAGGGCCCCTCTCCAATGTCTAGACATTCATTTTGTTGAAAAGTATAGCCTCAAATTCTCAGCATTATTTTGGATTGCTCCTCTTGTTTACACAGCTTCCAGTGTGCCAGACCAATCAATAAAAGCTGCTCTAGGTTTTCTAAGTCTGCAAGGCTTGCAATGGATTGATTATGTCAAATAGGGGTCAATATTGATGGACCAGAATGTCTTTCAGCACTGGAAATCCAACACTTGGTTTCAAACCCAGGATCTGATTTTTACATAAGAGTGTGAAGCTTGTGCAGGTATTTTCCTCCTCTTGACGTTATAGTCAAAACATTTTTCAATTATTTGCTAACTGAGGTGTTATGAGAGTGACAAAATGGTAAAATGAAAAGGGCCCCAGAATGTTTCAGGAATCAAGGCCATGGCAGCCATGGCTGTCTCTACTATCATTATTACCTTTAAACTAGAATGTAATAACTAATTTCTTTCAATTGTAAAATATTCCTATATGACTATGTAAGAACAAACCATTTAGGCTTTTAGTTTAATTATTTTCAGTTTTGACAGGTTATCTCATAATCTGCTTGCTTCTGCTTGCTTGACTTGATGTAGAATCAGCTATTGGTTTGGGGGGAAATCTAAGATTATGCTTTAATATATATTAAAATATCTTCTTCACACTAGCTGTAAAGAAGACCTGTTGCAATAAAAATATATTAAGGTTGAGTTTGTACAGTAGAAGTAGGATTTAGATGATTAATGACAGGTCAGCAGTCTCATTCATTTAAGAGCTGGGCCTACAGGGACTGGGTTTACAAAGGATGGTGAAGAAAATGTCAGATGAAGCACTAAAACCAGTCAGTGGATACAGGTGCAAAGAAAAAATGACAAATGGGGACAAAAAAGTAAATTAAAACCACAAATCTTTACTACTCTGTCCTGTCTTGCCTTTTCATTTTAATTGTTGGAAGTAGGCAAAGGTATTGCCTGTCCATAAATATCTCATTTGGTCGCCGTCACTAGGTGACGTCACGCCCGCTCGACTTTCACCATGAGCATATCATATCATAGAATGGGCTGTATTAGCTGACATTATTCCAACTGTATCCTTTTTACTCACCTACCAACCACAAAACACTGCAGCTGATGGCCCTGCAGCAGCATCGTCAGTCAGCTGTACCTCGAGTAGGGAGTTCTCTGCAGTCCCATCTAATGTACTCACTAACTTAATGTTCCCACATGGACATGGATTGTCACTCTCTCATTCGGAATAAAAACAGTCTGTCATGGGTGTCATCACACACCCCCACAAAGCTGATTGGCTGTCACGGCACGGTCACACGAGACATCGCCTGAAAGTTCAATTTTTTCAACTTTGGCAACCGAGTGACACGCGACCAGGTCTCCCAGATTGCGGCTCTGCCCCATCGCGGCTGTAAATTGACTTTACGTGGAGAGTGGTTGCCCAGGTGGCCCAAGTCGCGTTCGGTGTGAACGAACCTTTAACGGCAATTCCTGGTCCGCCAGGTGTCACAGGAAGAACGCAGAGTTACATAGTAGTCCAGCTTGGATGAGGGAGGGAAAGGTAATGAGAAATACTCTGGATAACAGAAAGGGTGAGGATGTTAAAAAAAAAGGGGGTGGGGGGGTGGGGGTGTTAGAACAAGTCTGTCACAGGGGGGAGGTAGAGCAAATGCTATACTTTAGTGGAGATGAGGAAAGGGATGATAAAGCAATAAGCCAGAAAAAGCAGGGGAAGGTAGAGAAAATACCTAGTCCAGGGTGGTTTAGGAGGGGGAGGTAGAGCAAAGGCTAGTCCAGCATTGTTAAGGTAAAAGGATTTAGAAAAGGCCTGGTCTGGTATGGGTGAGGCAGGGGGAGGTGTGCTGTGGTCTGATGGGTCCGAATTGTTTCTGGATATCATGGACGTTGTGTCCTCCAGGCTAAGGAGGAAAGGGGGAATTCAGGTTGTTACAAGGCCAAAGATCAAAAGGCAGCATCTGTGGTGGTATGGAGATGTGTTAGTGCCCATGGGTAACTTACACATCTGTAAAGGCACCATTAATGCTGAAATGTACACACAGGGTACGGAGCAACATATGCTGACATCCCAGTGAAGTCTTTTTCCAGGATGTTCATTGATTATTTCAGCAAGACAATGCCAAGCCACATTCTGCCACAATGTGGCTTTATAGTAAAAGAGTGCAGATACTAGCTTGGCCTGGCTGCAGTCAAAACCTGCATCCCATTGACATAAAATACGACAATGGAGACACCAGACTGTTGAGCAAATGAAGTCATACATCAGGCAAGAATGGGAAAGATTTCCCACGACAAAGCTTCAACAGTTATTGTCCTCAGTTCCTAAATGCTTATTGAGTATTTTTAAAAGGAAAGGTTATATAATACATTGGCAAACATGCCTTTGTCCCAGCTTTTTTGGAACATTCAAAATGAGTGAAAATTTGCATAATAAACCCAATAATGTCTATCAGTCTGAACATTATTCTATTTTTTCTTTGTAGTGTTTTCTATTGAATTTAGGTCAAAAAGGGTTTGCAAATCATTGAATTCTGTTTTTTATGTGTTACACAACGTCCCGACTTCAGTGAAACTGGCTTTTGTATGAGCATTGTCACTGCTTGGAGCATGCATGTATGATCCCTGGACCTTTTGAGCTGGTGGGGCTGTGGTAACTATTCCGATCAGCAATGCAAAGGAGCATCATTGAAATTCGGACTCCTCTCAGAGAGCGCTCCTCTCATTAGGGCAGAAGGATCTTATTTTTGTTTTCAGACTGAAAATTGCCAGAGCTTTATTTGCATGTTCTTTCCAACAAAATCACAAATGACAGGTGTTGTTGTGCTGTTCTCGCTTGTTTTCTCCCTTTTCTCCCGGTGGTAAATACAGGCTCAGAACCCAAAAAACGTCTGGCAGAAAGCTACAGAGTTAGCCTTCAGAAGCAAAATTTAATATCGGCTCTGTAAACTGACAATTTAGCCTGGAAGGAGAACAGAGAGTGAGGCAGCAGTGTTGGTGTTGTGGTTTCATAAAGGCCTGAGAGACATAAACTGGGCTGAGAAGAATAAAGGTTGCACATGCTGCATGGGGTTTTAAAAAAGTTGTTATTTTGTACTGTGGTAATGTAAATGTAGGAACTGCTGTTGTCAAGCTGAAAACTTTGGTTGGCAAAAAATACATGTTTACCCACAAAAGATGTCTGAAAACTTTCTGGATACAGTGGAAGTTTTCACTGTTTACATTTACCCACATCAACCCAGCTGTAAGACACCCATTCTTTAATAAACCATTATGCCCCTCGGATGGGATATTTCCTAGAGGCACCCCTCTTGGGTGACAATATTCCTTTAATTTTTCTGGACTTCTTTATCCAGCTTCTTTTGTGGTAAGGATTGCTGTCATCTTAGGAAAAAAAAAAAGAAAAAACGTCAGGCTGCCATTCACCTCAGAAAATGTTGCGAAACCTCACCACATTTTTGTTCTTTCTTTGCTTCTGGCTGTCATTTTATTTGAAGAATAACTCTCTGTTCTATCCCCTCTGTCTTTCTCATCTATCTCAGTTTGTTATAAAACAAGAGAGAGAGAGAGATGAGCCTGAAGGTACAGTAAATGAGAAGACTGAGTTTGGTTCACTTTACCGAGAATTATGTGCATTATAAGTAACTTTTGCTACTTCAAAGTAAGATCCTGGTTATCATAAGTGGTGTCTCATATTCTCATGCATGCATATTGTATCGTAATAGATTTTCAAAACCAAAAACAGTACAGCCTTGTTGACAGTTCTGTGAGGCTGATCTTTAGCACTGCAAGCATTTTATCAGTATTTTATCGATAGCTTTAAATAAACATTTATGACAAAACGAGGGAGAACAGTTGTTCAACGATTCAACACTAGCCTCTGATTGCTGCTAGTTAGCTAATTAGCCTTGAACAGGGAAATGTTGATACTGGCCTTTCTGTTGCATTTTTTGCGTTATCTGTTTGCTTGAAATAAGTAAAAAAGCTTTAGATATGCTGCCCCTGCAGACTGGAATCTGCTACAGGAAAAACAGGGTCTTGAAGAGCTGGTCCAGACTAACAGCCCTGGGGGAAGAAGAAGCAGGCTGTAGATGCTTTGGCTAATGGTTTCCTTTCTTTGTGATGAAACAGAGATGACTGGGGTTAAAGAGTTTCAAACTGAAACCACAGATTGACCGCCATTTCTATGGAGTTAAAATCATGCCAAAACCTCATAAAACACACAAAACATGTTTTACTCATGGCCAACGATTCACAAAAATGATCGGTGTAGTTTGCAAATACAAAACATCACAAAGTAATGCATTTTGTTTTGCAAATAAGAAATGTACCTATAAAACAAACTACAGCATGATCTACAAATACAAGGGAAAATATTACCTCAATTACATAAAAATATCTCTCAAGTACAAAATAAAATCTTTTAAGCACAAAAAAATATCCTTCAACTACAAAAACAGAACAACCTTCAAGTACAAAAAAAAATCCTCCAAGTACAAAAAAACAATTCTACAACTACAAAAAACTGTCATGTGACTTTTGGCAAAATTTTACCACTGTCACATGACACTTATTTTCCATCTTGCAGATCCACATACAAATGCCTTCAGATCCACACACAAATGCCCTCAGATCCACACACAAATGGATCTTGTGTTATATTTTACTAGTTCACTACTTATCCATACTTCCTCAATGAAAATTTAGCAATAAAACAATGGCGTATTTCTTAAAAACATTTAACTCAATCCTGTTTTTTTCAAGCTTAAACATGTAGGTCTAATGCAAAAGAGTTTTCATTCATGGTGTGAGATTTAACAAGAAGCAGACCAATGACCACATTAGAAGTAATATTTGGTTTAAAACTTATGAGCTATTGTGCTTTAAATTGCATAGTTTATTTGATTCAAAAGTGCTTGTAAAATGGTTTTCATTAAATGTCAACTGTAGCTTCCTACACATAAATTAGCCTTTGATAAATGTTAGAAACATACCTTCCCCATAGGAATCCTATTGCCTTGTTCGCATTGTTTGGAACAATTGAGGGCTCCCATGATCCGCCATTGCTGTCAAATAATTGGCCCATTGACGTCTACAGAGTTGACGTAACTCTCTCTTTCCACAGCTCTGACAAGTGCTGCTCCTTCTTGATTCTGATTGGTCGATGATAGAGTGACATTGATAGGCACAGCACTCTCAGAAGATGAACTGCTTTCAGTTTAAAGCGCTGATATTGCAGCAAGAAAAATAAGCTGAAGCTCAGGGTGTTGCCCTGCCCTGGATGCTGAGCAGAGTAAACACTGGACTACATTGATTTTGAATCGAAAACAAGCACTGCCAGCACAAAAAAAGAGTGGTGACTTGAATGAACAAATAGATTAACAAATGACTAAATACACAACAGTATATCTGCTTGAACTTTCACTAAGCTTCATGCATAGACCAATGGGATACACAGAACTAAAACTTCACTGTCTATTTCACTGTTCTCTCTTACACTGTCTAATGTCCTTCAGGATTATGATAAAGTTGAAGCTCAAACAAGCTCACCTCCACACAGCACTGCAGTAAATGTCAAAGCTGCCTCTGGCACAGACAAAACTAATTTCAATAGAAGACAAATAGATCAAATAAACCCATACAACAAAACCTCTGCATGGAAACTGATAGCCCTGTCAATAAGGATTTCATTTGTATGCGTATCCATTTCATTCTTAGGCCTGCTTCATGGTGTAATTTGATAGATACAATTTCATAATGACGCTGACAAATATTTTAAACCATTTTCATTCTTTTTATTGCTGAAAGCCTCAGCTTGGTCTTGAAAGCAATAAATTCAAATTCTTTTTTGGAAATTTAGAGATGAAACTTGAAGGAGAATGTTTGTCTGATCTGATTTGGTCATGCAGTTTCTCTCACTGGTTCTTCTTTGGTATTCTTGCAGAGTAAAGTGCTTTTCTGTGTGCTCCCCCTGCGCCTCCTCTGAGGCGGTCTTCATCTTCAGGGAACAGAAAAAAAAACAGCTCCACCCTCACATGAGAGAGACTCTGAGTTTTGCCCTGAGGCCAACGTACCCAAGGTGGTTTGGGATTTGTGTCTATGCTGTTGAGGTGAGCAAGTCAAATCACTAATGGCTCATTCTTTTTAGCTGACAGTGTGCAGGTGGATCTGGACTCCGGCCATAGGTTGGGGTTTTGTGTGGTCGTCTACAGCCAGAAAGCGCTGTGCAGTCCTTGGTGGCCTGAAAACTAGTTTGTTGTGAGAGAGCAATTTGTTTAGCGGGGAGCTGAGTCTCATGAGGAAAGTCAACAGTTGAAAATAGTGTAATGGATGGCTCCACTCTAAATAAAGAAAACCTGAACTACAATACAAGTATCAGGCTATTTAATAAGGAATTACTCCCAAAAGATTCTATCCTATTAAGGTACATAATTGAAAATCTTTCAGTCAAATTCAATCAAGACATGACTGCTCTGAGCATCTCAAGTACTATAGCTCTAGAGTTTAGGAGTTCTTGTGAAAAAAGGCAGCTTAACTCACAGAAAGAAGAAAAGTTTTGTACTTTCATACAGATAGAGTCACTTAAATTTTCCCCACTTTCCTTGACTGAGACTTGCCTGGACCATGGCAGTTCTGTGACGGGACCTGTCCACCATCATGGTTGTAATAAAATCCCTGGCTTAACTACTTTAATAAGGGCAAAGGTTGAAGACCACTGTATGTGTTCCGGCGAGAAAATTGCCTTCTCATGTGGACATCCTGCAGTTGAATGGATGGACGTTTCTATGGTGGAATTTAGGCACACCACCAGAAATGTGGGGGAACTGCCAGTGGCTGGAAGTTGGCTGGTGATTGGCTGGAATTCAGCAGCCATTTGGCTGCAAGGGGTGAAGTGGTTGCACCTGTATATACTGTACTCTCTGAGAAAGCTACAATATGCATACAAAATGACTTGGAATATCAAGTTTGACACATTATTTTGAAATTTTAATGTCGTGGATACTCTGACTCCAACATGAAGTTGCAAAATCAATCACTTCCAAATTTCACATTTAAAAATGTAAATATAAACACTTTGGTTATCAGCGTTAACATGTTGAGCATTGATGAGATAAGAATATCCCCTATTACACTCTCAGTTAACAAAGCATATCCTGGTCTCAGATGTCCAGAACAAGTTTCTTGCATAAAAATCCCCTTAGTTTTTTTGTTTTTTTTTTGGCCTACTCATAAACCCATCTGCTCAGGCCCTGATCAAATAAGGCTGTTTTAGGGGCTGTGCACATCTGGTGTATCCACAGATTTTTATCGTATGGCCATTTCATCCACACGTATCCGGCGTTTTGGAAGCCCAAACATGCACATTTTTGAAAACGGGTCCCAGAGTGACAAAATCTCAGACCGCTGCCCTTGCGTTAAAGAATCCTTCACAGGAAATTGTAGTTGTTACAGCAGCTGTGCATTCAGTCATTCACTCATTGTAACAACAAAAAATACAAAAACAGATTAAATAAAAAATACATGTAAAAAAAATACATATGAGAAAAAGAAAATTAAAAAAATTAAAAAGCTACATCTGGAGTAGTAAGGTGCTGGAGTATTGCATATGAACGGGACAGAGCTATTGAGCTATTGCTCATTAAAGAGTTTGATGGCGGATGAGAGTATAGACTTGCTATAGTGTTCAGTCCTAGCTCTTGGTGGAATCAGCCTGTCACTAAAGGTGCTCTGCCGAAAGACCTCCAGGGCATGAAGTGGGTGCCTGTCATTGTTCGCAATAGTATTCATTCTTCTGAGCATCCTCACTTAAGCCACTTGCTCAACCCAGTCCTTGTAGATACCAGTAGTGGTGCTCGCCTTTTTAATCAGTTTATTGAGGCCACAAATGCGCACATTTTCCAGTAACGATGATCTCATAGCCATGTGCCCCACCCTCCCACCCCTAGTTCTGCAGGAGCTAATCCAACAATTACAGACACAAAAGCATAATACAGTGTCAGTTTGTGCTACAGAAAAGGGAATCCTCAAGCCGCGTCAGGCAAAGTCAGGACAAGCAAAAAAAACTTTAGTTGTAAAATGTATGCTTAAAAATTTCTGTTGTTTGTTCCAACATTTTAAACACCAGCAAGAACCTGACCTCTGCCTGTGTTCTCTATTCTCCAGATGCTCCCTCTTCAGGACTGGACTGCTTTTGTGGACAGCTGTTTTTTGTCCTCTAGGCATAGTATTGGAATACTGGACCAGCTGCAGCTGAGAATTGGTGACATGTCCTGTAAGTCGCCTTCAGTGGTGTTCCTGAGTGACTTTATGATATGCTTTTACAATGCTAAAATCCATCAACCATTCATCAGGGGGGCATCTGGAAACGTCATACTCCACAAGCACAGTGCTTCCCTTCACTTGAGAGAAGTGGACCTCCTTTGAACATAGCAGAATTGACCTTGGACGTACTTTCACTGAAATTTTGATGCTTCCTCAACATTTCATCGTCAGCTAATATACATTAATATGTGAATGGGCCATAAGAGGTTTTGGCCCGACAACAATAATATTTTCTTCTCTACAGCTTTTGTTATTTATTATTAAAAATTGAAAACAATGTGTCATTTATTATAGAGTGCAGAAATCCCAGATCTGCTCATTTTCCCTGCTTAACCTGATTTTAAGAACGAATTTGCATTTTTCTTTTGCAGCTACTAAGACAAGCTTTTTATTGCAAACAATACTAATCACGCTGAATTGTTCATTTAAGTCACCACTCTCACTAATCACTTTATGCAGAATCCAGCAGCCACTTAAATTTCAGTGGCTGCTTTTGCAGGAACTGAACACATTAAAAAAGGAAGCAAGTGACAGAGGACGGCTTAAAGACAGTTTTGAATATTAAAAATTCACAGGTAGCACCCCAAGCCTTTAGACTAAAATCAGAGAAGATTTAATGAATTTGGGTTTTGTAAAATGGGATTTTGTAAAATTAGGAGCATGATTAAGTATTCTTTTGAAGTAAAGATGCTAAAAATGGTTGTGTGAAATATGCATGAAGAGTAAAGATGCCTCTCAAAAAGTTTGGTCTTGAATTGAAAATAGATGCCTCAGAGGGTTTTCAGAAGGAGAAAAGACATCCGTCTGTTCGCAGCAACCAGATGTACCGAATGGTGCACAACGGAACAAAACTGCATCTGAATTATTAATGTACATTTGTAAGCCTGAATAGACAGCATGCCCTGCTGTGATCCTACCATATGTATGTCACTTCTGATGATTTCAGCATACAGTTTTTGCCACTAGACCATGAGTTATTCATAATAAATTCCTTGACCTTCTTTGTGTCATAATTGTATATTTATAGCCTCACTCATGTACACATGTGTATGTTGGGGGTTTAGTGTCTGCACACGCTGAGGCTGGTTTTCATGGCACAGTGCTGATGAAGGTGGTCAGGTTGGGGCCAAGCTGTCAAACACAGGAACCCTTTACCATGCTGCTCCTGTCACAGCAGTGTCACAGCACTCAAAGCACAATGGGGCCCGAGGGTTATTAGGGCTGTAAGCCATTTTACAGCACAACGACCTGCTGTTTATACACCACACAAAGGCTGTTCAAACAGAATGTCACTCTGAATTTTGGCAAAGATATTGAGGTCCAATGACTCCAGTTTGGGCATTTATTTTAACCTCTGTCACCAGTGATGCGACAGCCGCTAAGCTGGAACTTGGAGTGTGCCAAATAGACCAGCACACTGTATGTTGCAGCAAGCTACTAAGATATGGAGATAACCCAGATGTGTTTTACAAACTGGAGGGAGAGTAGCATTCATTCATGAAGTGAGGTGTTAGTTAATGAGACTTTTGAATCAACCACTCGTCAGTTCAAAACACTGCATGATCAATTTTCCATCTTTAAAGTGTATGATGTACTGTTTATAAGAGAAAAGACAATAGAATAAAACATAACTAATGCAGCGCGGACAGCAAGCATACAGTCTGCGTGATGCAACGTGACTTTTGACACTTCATTGTGTCAGGACATGATCACACAGTTTTTTTCACTGTATAACTATTACTTTTCTCTGTGATTGTCCGGTTCAGGGTGTACCCCGCCTCCTGCCCAATGACAGCTAGGATAGGCTCCAGCACCCCCGCAACCTCGAAAGGGATAAGCGGTATAGAAAATGATTGATGTCTCAGCATTGACAACAAAATAATGCACTTTGAATGAGTGAAGGCTAACCATAAACATTTTCTCATCTCTGCCTCATCTCTACCATTTTGGTTTGCTAACAATTTCCAACACTTGTACATTGCTACTTTATTCTACATGTTAGCAAACAACTTATAAAGCATAAGAGTAGCTTTAGCTTCAGTTTCAGTGTAACTGATTAGTTAAATTCTTACCTGTTTAAGCTAACAGTTCATTAAGTAAACTTTTTTCACTGCTTCATTACTTAGCTGTTACCTATGTCCATTTCTTTAGATTCAGTTTTATGTACTAATTCTTTCATCAACTTTTTAGCTACAATTTAATCCAGCTAACTATTTCCATTTTTGATATTATTTTTCTATTGAAAGTATGCAAACCATTTCTACTATGTCCACAAGCCTATGCCACATTTTGTAGCGGTGCAGGAATGAGTCCAAAAAATCAGAAGTGAGTAAGCATTTAGCACTGCCTGGTTCCCAACCCTCCAAAGAAAATGGGATTAAGAATACCCGTTTCAGAGAAGTGCCTGAAATAAGGTTCATGGTGAAAACACGCACGAGGGATTTTTAATGTTTAATGGGAAATAGAAAAAGGCATCTGATGAAATGAAATTGAATTTTAAACTGTTAGTGTGCGTTTAAAATGACTGTTGCTAACTAACTGCTAACAAGAGCATGAAAAAAGGCTGGGAACTCGACGGCAATCATTCATGATTTTTTTTTACAATCAATTACTCATATATATTGCCACAGCTAAGAGGTCCAACTTGATCAGGTTACTCGATAATGTGGAAACTCTATCTTTTGATCATCTGGACCTTCCCTAACTCCATCACAATGACTCTAGAAATATTGTAAAAGGGTGGAAAAACTACATAGTGTTGGTTTAAGATGTTGAGTTATAGTTATTTACTTCCATTCCTGAACAGAAAAATTAGTTTTAGTGGTTGATTGTTGTAGTTGATTAATTTTTGATTTCTCAGAGAAGCCCAGTGAGCCAGCTCAAATTTGGGTATAAAAAGATGAGGTTCAAAACGTATGTCCAATAACAAAAATATTTTCAGTTTCAATAAACTTTTTTGAAAGATTGGTACAATATTTAAGTTTTCTCATTTTTATGACAGGTGGTCTAATAAATGTGTTAAGCACTGTATGATGAAATAACTCTTTATGCTGTATGTATGTCTTTTTCAGTATCCTTAAATTTGTGAAAAATGTAACCATCCGGCAATGAGAACAATTTTGATGTGTCCTCATTGGTAAACAAAGTTGGCCACCCCTGCTATGAAACTTGTCATCATCATTATCACATTGTGTGTGTCATTGTATATCCTAATTAGGTGCACTGTCATCTACCAAAATAGCATCAAAACCAAACAAAACAACAGGCAGACACAAACTCAGCTCTCTGTGATCTGTTTTGTTTTCTTCATCCTGTTTGCTTAATAAAAGCCATCTTGTGATGTTTTATTCTTGGTCTGCTGATGCGCTGGTAAAATCTGAAGTCTTGTTATGTTTTTACTCCCTGAACACTGGAATGGTATGAAACTTTAATGATTTCTGTACACAAACTGGGTCATTGCAGCAACTTTGAACACAGTAAAATAAGAAAAACAGAGAACATTCAGAGTGCAAGAAAATAGTAGCCCCTCTTCTTGCAAGTTAATAGCAGATGTGCAAGTGGAAGTTATGCATGATAGAATTTACTTAACACTGCGGTCAGAGCCAGACATATTGGCTTCTGCTGTCAGTCCACCCACATGTTCTGCTGTGCTAGCTATCTCTCCTTCTGTTTGCCTTGTTAACTGTGTTTTTTTTCTATCCTGCTCTTCTCTTTCCCTCGAGGTTTTAAGTCCTGGAGGCCTCTCAGTTCTACAGATGGAGTCATCTTGGCCCTTAGGGAACAGAAAAAAAGATGGGTCTCTCTTCTGAGGGGTGGAAGATTAATAACATGGGGCTGTGCCTTGTGGCCTGACTGTGACGTCCAAATCTGTGGTAAAGAGTGGAGAATGGAGAAACACATACACAGAGAAGCATTAGAGAACAGACTGAGCAGGACATGCTTTGAATGCCATGGATGTGCAAAGCTAACTCTATGAATACAATCAGAGTGGCATAAAAAACTGGCATAACTCTGTTTTTATCCACTCACATTAAGTTTGTCGAACCTGTCAGCATTCTTACACTTTGAACTACAATATCTCATGTTTTTTCACCACCTTAATTTAGTCAAAAACCCTGCCTTTGCGTATTTTGCTTTAGTTCCTGCTATTGTGTGTTCCCCTGCCACGATTACTTTTACTTGTGTCTGAATTGCTTCACCCTCCCTGCGTGTTTAGCATATTCCCTCTGTTAAGCTTTTCAACAATTCTCAGTGTTATACCTGGTGGGTCCAGGATTTTATGTTGTTGAGAATTGCCTTGGATTAGTTTGTTTGCACCAGACTTGCTTCCTTGTTTGAGTCCTGACCTGCAAAATAAACAGCAAGCCTCCTGTTTCTTCCATTTTATTTTCGAGTTGATTCTGCACCAGCATTGCTATTTGCAACCACCGCTGTTTTTCTCCCTACATAGTGTAAAAGTGTAAAATGTAGCTCGATTGCTTATGTGTATGACTGAAAAAAGGAAAGACTAACCCTAATTCAAAGCAGTACCTGTACAAGAGGACTTGATTGTGTCATTCAAGTTGTAAAATGTTCCTCTACGTTGCATATCATCATCAGTTTCAAACTTTCTCCATTTGTTTCATAACCAGATTAGAAAAAAGACTTAAAGGTGCAGTGTGTAGAAAAAGGCATTTTAGCAACATCTAGCGTTCAGATTTTGGAATGAGCCCATCTGTTACTAAAACATCGCATCACTAAGCGATGAAAGCTGGTGAAGACCAAAAAAGATCGAGAACAAGGCTTCATTTACAACAGTTACAAGGTGAGGGTTTTTTCATTCATATTTGTAACTTCTCTTGTAATAACTGCTCTTTCTCTTCTTCTTCTTCACATGCCATCCAGGTAGATTTTAGGACCGGCAGCCAGACTCATATTCAAAAATCACGTTTCGCTCTTTTTGTCCCCAAAACCCACCAGTAGACAACATGGTGGATCGTTATGTCAGCCTCCACGAAGGGGAGACCCGCAGTACATAAATATAACAAGCTTTTTCTAACTTAATAAAAAGAAAACAAAAGTTTTATGGGGATGATTGTACACCTATTTTGACAGACTTTACATACAAATAGAAACATTATATCCTATATTCGCTGTTTCTGTTCGGCGAAATGCTGCCAACTTCTACACACTACGCCTTTAAGAGCTTGAATATAATCTTCACCTCCTGGATTTTCAATCTTCAAACAGAAATTAACTCAAAGAGATGAAGAGTTTTCTCATCCACTAAGTGTAGTTGTTACTGTAGTGGTATTGCCGGTGGGCATTGGTGGCTCAGTCTGTTAGTGCTCTCCAGAAGATAGCAGGTACGAGCCAAGCTCCTGCTATGCTGTCACATATCAGTGTGTACTTGGGCAAGACACTTAACCCCAAGTTTCTCCCACTGCTGTGTCGGTGGCGTGAAAACTGGTACTAAAGGGCATGAATGTGTTAGCTAATACTGATAGACAACTAAGGCTACGTTCACACATGCAAGTCTTATTACTCAATTATATTTTTTTTGTTAAAATCTTATTTTTTTGCATATTTGTTCACATTAAAATTAAAATGTAACTGCCATCAGACTTAAGCATGAACTGTCTACGGCCCTGAAGTGACCCCCATGTGCAGAAGAAGACGTGACCTGTGTTTACGGAAGTCAACATGGATGCTACATGTCAGCGTGTGTGTGTCAGTTTTGAAGCTGTTGTGCAATTATAGCTGAAAAGGTTATAACAAAGTGATGAAGTGAAGAAGAAAATTGAGAAAAAAGAGAGCAAACATTTTGACGATGGCCTTTTGCGGAGCATGTGGCTGCTAACTCTGTACAGAGGTATGTGAGGATGCGAAGTCTGAGCCAGAAGTGGTGGGATTGTGACGGGAGGCTTCACTAACAGAGTTCATCCATAATTGTTGTTTACATTGGATCTTGCTGCAACTCGCCTTGTCCGGTGCAGATTTGTGATGTCTGTCTCACTTCAATAACGTCAAAGTTTAACGAAATGCAACATGACCGTTCAGATTGAGGTGGCTTTGAAACACATCGGATATGTATGTGATTCAGGATTGCATAATGAAAGTTGGCCTGGGTCTAATTTTAAAAAAATCAAATTCGTGCTGTTCAGACTGTCATAAAAATATCAGATATTGGTCACATATAGGTAAAACAGTCATATTTGGGCCACTTTTGCCTGCAGTGTGAACATAGCAAGATAAATGCTTCAACCATCCGTGTGTGAATTTGAGAATGAACGGGTGTGAATTGTAGGTGTGACCTGGAGTGTAAAAGTGATTTGAAAAGTCAGAGAGAATAGAAAAATCCATGTAACATTTTATATGTCTTGTAAAATTGATGTAATGTCTAAAGCCTCCAATAAGCTTAAAGGAGCTCGACACAATGCGGTCAACCAAATTAAGTTAAAGCTGTCCCAAGTAGGTTTAGGGTTAAACCAAACCAGAATGCTTGATGGAGACGCACCACCAGCAATTTTTTTTTCAAGGGTGTGATTGGTCCAATCCTACTGGCAATGCCAATTATCCACCATTATTTACTTATTTTCTTGGTGAGATACCCTTAAATAAAAGCAAAGATTAAGCATATCAAAAAAAGTGCAGATCTTGTGAGAAAGGCAGTGCTGTGAGCTCTCATAGCTTGGCAACAGTACAAGCCCCTTGGGAAGTGCCCTTAAATTTAAAGCTTGAATACTGCCTTTGCAAAGAGCAGTGAAATGACACATTTTCCTCCGAAAATAGGATAAAAATATGATCTTAGTGTTTTTTTTGGCAGTAAGTCTATGGATAACTTTAGTAAAACCTATTATTCACAGTACCATGATTACTACAGGCCGTTTTAAGGCTCTTATGTCTAAAGCTTAGATTGTCCTCTATTCTAACCCCTGCATCATTCTGCTTTCAGAAACATACCTGTAAAATACTTCAGACATTAGACCTCAAAAGTTATTTTTCCAATGTCAGCTCGGAGAGGCTCCAGGCCACGCAGCCTCGAAAGGGGTGAGCGATCCGCTGGACATTGCAGACTGCTGGACATTATGGACGATGCCAGTCACCCTCTGTACACTGTCATCAACCAGAGGAGCCTGTTCAGGTCAAGGCTGCTCCTTCCCAAGTGCAGGACAAGCAGACTGAGAAACTCCTTTGTCCCTCAGGCCATCAGACTGTACAACTCCTCACTAGGGGGAAGGAGGAGTAACAGGAAGACAGAGGACGGGAAGGAGTAGTAGCCACCCTGTAGCCATATTTGTATTTTTATTCATATTTATTTATATTTTTGTTTATATCTATACTTTTTATATATATGATCTTTTTATCTGTTATATTAAACTGCTACTGGAACCCTAATTTCCCTGAGGGAGTTTTTCAAAGGGATTAATAAAATTCTATCTAGTCTAAGCTAATCTAATCTTAAATGATTCTATCATACACTGTGAGCTGACACTCCACAATGACTTTTACATGTACAGTGTTCACTTAACTCAAGAAACCATTACAAGTATGTAACCTGCACAATTTGATGCCTCCAGCATCAAAAGTCACAATGTCACAGAGCCCCTCGGTCATCCTCTACTTTGGAAAATAATCTGATCACAATATCTCAGGAATACTGACCATGACTCAATGATGAACTAGAGGTCAAAAATATTTGCACAAATGCCCTCTTTTACTTGACAATGAAATGGTTTACTGCAGGAGTATGGGGAAAATGTAAATTTAGCACAGTCTTGACCAAAACAACCAGATGGGAACCCTGGACCATTGAGGACACATTTTTCAGTCTAGAACACAAGACTGTTGAAGCCTCACATTCAAGCCTGTGGACGAGTGGTGCAACTACCTGTTTTTTGAGGGGTATGAAGACCCAACACAATAGCATAGCATGAAAATAGCATAATAGCCCCACTTTAAGTCATGACATCTGAACAGTTTGTACTCATGGACTACTTGTACTTAAAGGAGGGTGAAATAATTCTATTAGATCATGCCATAACTGAGGTTTAAGAATAATCTCTCAGGAAATTCTACCTGCTTATTCTTTATTTTTTACATTGCAGTTAACATTTATTTTCTCTTTATCATTAGGTAATAAGACACAACTATTATAACGTCCTCTACTTTAACTATTAGTGCAACATTTCACCCTCTATAATTCTTCATTATCCACACAATGGTATGATGATATCTGAAAGCTGGACTATTACATCACAGAAGTGTGATCTATTTCTCAAAGGGTGTTCACTTTCAATTTCTGCAACCACCATATCTGGACCTAGGAACAGGTTTTAAGGTAAAGCTGGCTCTGTGATCTGTTGAATCCTGACTGTATGATGACCTCTGACCTATTTACTCTCTGTCTCAGTCACTGTTAGCAGCAATGGCATTTCTATTAAAGCAGCATCTGATCATGAAAATGTACTTTTATGAAATTGTTCAGAGGATCAAAGGATTTTGAAAAAAGAAAAAAAAAAAAACACTTAAAAAAAGATGTGCCAAAGGGGATGAGTTTGTAATCGGTCATAATTGTCACATTACTACGCGAGAGAGAGAGAGAGAGAGAGAGAGAGAGAGAGAGAGTGGGGGGACAAAGCACCTGAAGGAGCCGGCATGAAGCATGTCTCTCTTCTGCAAAACTGTCGGGTCAATAAGTGAGGTTTATAAAAGTCTGAATGCATCAGTCAGCTTCTTTCCCACCTCATGATTTTAACACAGAGAAGTGCATCTTAAGTAACAGTAAAAACTTGGACATTGAGCCACTCAAATAACCGTCCACCGGTCCACGTGAAACACAGCACGATGAAAAAAGAAAAATTGAAAAGCTGTTTTTCATTCCTTTAAAATCTTTCTGCCTCTCCCTCTTCCTTTTTCTGTTTTGTGCCCCTGATAGCTTTCTTTTTGCCTCTCCATCTTTAGCTTTCTGTGATCTGTCAACACGATTCAAACGAAAACACTCTCACTCCAGCGCACGCTCCAGGGGGCGCGCCCTCTGGAGCGTGCACTATGGGGGCTGGGGCTTGAGTAGAAAGAGGGGGTGAAGAAGAAGCGAGGGGGCGCCCTATCAGTCACCGACGTGCCTGTTCTTTATCACACTATTGACACATGCACAAACTGCCGTTCATTACAGTAAATACAGATTTGAAGTATTCTCTTCCCCATCACTTCGGCGCCCCTTCTAGCGCGGCGCCCCTATGCGCCACATATAGTGCATACCCCCTTTTTGCGCCACTGCCGTGGACGACTCTGTTGAAATATAATGTTTGTTAATTGTATTCTTTTACGTGGATGTCTGTCTATGACAAAACAAAATGTTTATTTTTTTGTTGGATTTTGATAGCTTGTTTAAATTACCCCCAATTTGCATGATTCCCATGGAAAGTTCAAATTTGCAATATTTCCAAAACTCCCCATCTTAACTTCCTATAAAAAGTTTCTGGAGATTTTCTGCCCCTTCACAACCCTAGTCACGACAAACAACCCTGGGACTTCTTTTGAGTTTAGTTCCTCCAGCTGTCTGTTTCCTGTGGGATACCTGCATGTGGCTGCTTGGCTGAGTGTAAGGGAGAAGGTCCTTACTTGTTGCAGCATCTCTCCACAACAACAATCCGGTGACAGTTTGGCCAGCTTGCTCTGCTTCTCTCTGATGTCTCCTCCCAGTGAGATGGATGACAGTTCATTTCAACCACGTGGCAAACTCAACAAAAACTTAAAGAGCCAGCATAAAACAGGGGCGGCGTGCAGTCTGACAGTCTCAAACATTTCTCCACGAGGTTGTTCTCAGTCCAACTCCATTCCTCACACACCTGCAGCTTTCTCCCCAGTCAAGACACCAGCTCCCCTCTTCTCATCAGTTATTGGCTGTGCAAACAGGAAGGTCCGCCTGCTACCTTTAGCTTGACGGCCATGCCACCCATGGTGTCACCTAACAAAGATCATAGGCCTAGTGACCCACGACAGTACTTTCACTATCTGTATACCTCGTGGAGGCAAAAAAACTGCTAAAGATCTATTTTCATGTTAATCTACTGCAGCTTCTGATTCTCTTTTCATTATTCAGCCTCTTAAATCTAATCTCCCCTCCCTGTCTCAAGTCATCTTCATTTGCTCTCACCATCCCTGAGTTGTGTATTCCCTCTTTTTTTTGTCTCACATGTGTCCTGTCATGTCTGCAGTGCGTGCAGCCTCTCCACTTGTACTGTAATGGAAACATACTGGTGTTGCTCCTCCAGTCGGTCCCCGCTGGCTGCAGGCCTCATTAAAGCCACGCAGGGCTCAATGGCCTGTCACACCGCATCTCTCCGACCATTTATCTGCAGGGGGAAGACCATTGTTGCATGGCCTGTTTGCGTGCACGAGTGTGGAGCACAAAAGAGCTGGGATGTGTGCTAGGGTATCAGTAGGTCACTGTGTTAGAGACACTTAGTGTCTGGGTTTGATTATTGATTTGGAGTCTTCATAGGTAACTTAGATAAGAGACTAATAGAGGGAAACATCTTTGTGATGTATGTGTCAGTTCTTTATTGATACTGTTTTAATATCACAGGAGAAAAGGGCAGAAGTATCGAGGTAAAGTGATCGTTCATATGGAAATTAAAGATGTAATTCCTATAAGACTTTCACTCACTCAAGCTGTGAGACAGCGGCAGGTAATTTATGCCGAGGATAAACCCTCTGCCTCTTTATTTTCGAAAGTTTCCCCTGCAGTCTGTCTTGGAGTCCTTGCACTTTTGGCATTTTTCAGCAAATTAGAATTCCCAGCAGGCCTCATCCAAGGACGCCCCCTGTTCTCCAGGTGGATCGTTTCAGCTGTCAGGCCACATTTCTTTCTGTCGGAGACATTGTAAACAACGCGTGAGCAGAGTGACAGAGAGGATCGTCTTGGTGACACTCCCAGGGAAGACTGAAGGATGTCCTGGTAAATATGCCATATGTGGGAAGTGTAGCACTATTTAACCATAAAGATTGTTGAACTGCATCCCAAGAGGAATTGAAAGAGCTTTTTCACCCTTGCTACAACAGCAAATGTTTGACTTAATTTATTTTGTTTAGAAAAACCTTTAGATTTATTTTGACCTACCCAAAACTCCTTCAGCAGCAGGGTGTGCAGCTCATTTAGCCACTCCAGGATGGTGCAGTGTTGTATTTTATTAATTAACACACATTTAAAGGTCCCATGTCCTGGTGTGTTTGACCATGTACATAATGTTTTTAGTTTCTTGTAAGCAATGATTTCATTGAAGTCGAATAAAGAAATTGAAAATGTTATATCCCCTTGGGAAATCTGAGGTGACAGTGAGGCTGTGGGAGGCTATGATAATGAGCTCTGCGCTGTTTAGCTGCCCAAATGATGCCTGATGGGTGGTGGAAAGAGGGGTAACAAGCCAAGGAGGAGACTTTCAAAACAGTCATGGTGTCCGTCTGTGATGATCAGAAAACACACATGTAGGTGGAGGCTGTATACCTATGACATAACAAACACCAGGAAGTAAAGGACAGAGCATTTTAAGGGTCTTTAAAGAGGCATTGCGCATTTCTCAGTGAACTGAGAGTTTAGTGAAAGACATGTTCTTCTGCTTCACAAGCCCCTTCTGACAACATTAAAAAGCAAAAAGCTTATTTTGCTGGAAATGGGACCTTTAAGCCATCCTTGTGATTCGTCAGAACCTCGCAATTTCAAAAACATTTGGCTAATCAGTTTTCCATATGCAGTTTGAAACTAACGTAGAAATGCTGTTGCATGACTTAAATATCAAACATCCTAGAGATCCTACAAACCAGACTACAACCCTACACCATGGGGCCTCCAACCGCTAGGTGGCGTCAGTTTCTGGGACAAACAGAATGGAAATTACTGTTTCTTTTTTCCCGTTTTTTTTTACTTGTGGCATCTGCAGTGTATCTTTTTTTGGAAAATGACTGCATCCTTGTACATTCATCTGTGTGGCTTGATCGAGCAGACATTACATTCAGGCTTCCTGTCTCTTTCACAGCTGTGATAACCTGAAAAATAAGGCCTGAGATAAATTTGCTTTTAATTTTTTGATAATACATGAGCCTAATTACCTTCTTCAAGGAGGTGATGTTTTTGACAGCATTTGTTAGTTTGCTTGATAAGATAACTCAAAAAGATTGAAAGGGATTTTAACGAAAATTTCAGGAAACGTCGGTCATGGCATAAGAAAAAAGTGATCATATCAATCAATCAATCAATCAATCAGTCAATCTTGAATAATTGATTGATTGATTGATGGGTTTGTTTTTATTGGGGCTGAATTTTAAAATACATTGACTAATTATTAAGTTTACATTTTTATTTTTCTCAAAAATGTATGAAATTCTTAGCCCCTGAAAGTGAAATCAGTGCCTGTCACATACTGCTGCCAGACTTTTGTGATATCTTGGTCACTTCTTTCTTACTTCTAGGGCTGTCATGTTTTCCATCACAGACTTTGACTCAAAAATACTTATTGTCCTGGTGGAATATTGGCATTAAGATGGCTGACAGGTCACTTATATAAAGGTTTAAGCATAAAGTCATTCCTGATACAACTTATTACGATAACAATAGTTTTAGGATTGGATACCCTTAAAACCACATAAATCTAACCCTGTAACATTTTCTGAATTTGATGTTTTGGGGGTGAATTGGAGGCTGTGGAGGGCCTGGTGGGGCTCCAGAGCTGCCAGTTGATGATTGCTGCATTAGATCACCTTAGACTGATGACCGGACTATGAAGACCAAATGCATGCCATCTGTACAACAGTTTCCTCCATGCTTCCAGTGTTGTGGTTTAATTAGATACTGTGTTAACTGGGGACTTTCAAACAACTGTGCTCCCAAATTTTGTCATTACAGCTACTGATGAAAACACAGTGAGCCCCCATGTACTTTTTTTGTTTAGTTTAGAAACAAGCTCATGTCTCCTCTTATTTTATATTATTTAATTATTTCAGTATTTAATGTTTTTGGGCCGGATGTCCCTAAGTAAAAGTAGACATTTAGCACATGAGGTAACCTAAAGCAGACCTTACGGATGTAAGCTGTAGTGCTGTAAACCAACTCTCATAACCTAGCAACAGCACAAGCCTCCACAGAGATGTACTCTAAAAATTTAGTCCTGAGAGCTACCTGTGCAAAAAGCAGTCAAAACACATTTCCTTCTGAAAATCTTATAACCTGAGGTTAAGTTTGAGAGTAAATGAGGGGTGCTATTATGACCTCTATGCTCCTGTTTTATTCTGCAACAAGGCTGGAAAATGCAGACAACAGGCCGACAATTACTGGCAATTCTTTTAGAAAGGTGAAAATTGTTTTATCCATTGAGGCCACTGTGCCTTTTTCTTTATCATAATTTTGATGAAATTTGAAGGGATCCTGCTGTTAAAGCTCGTAAATTAAGTTCCCCATTGATTAAAGCTTGATTAGCAATTCTGTGTTAAGTAGTGATGGCGTTACTTCAAAGACTGCATCGAGCTGCCAAAGTCTCTCCCACAGGTTTGTGGTGCCAGCAGAGAGTTCTCATATGGGGAAGACGGCACGAAGAGATTCAGCTAAGTGCCATTTTACTGTGGCTTACATGTTTCAAAGCTGTTTGCGCTGCAGAGCCTTCTGTTCACAGAAATTCACGCTTCTTCATTTGAAGAAAACAGATTGAAAATCGACTGAAGGTAAACACTGTGGTCTTCTCTTTAGTGATTGATTTGTCTCACAAGTTAATCAGAGAATACAGTCAGAGGTCTTGTGGGAAGGAACACCGATCAAAGTTAATGCATTCATGTGGTGGTGAAACTTAAGCAGAAAGATCTGAATTAATTTCATATTACAATTTAGTCTTAGCTCTCTGTGGCGACACTGACAATACTATAAAACAATGAGGGGTCATGTGGTTGAATGCATTTTCTAACAGCTATAACCACTTTTCTCCTTAAAGAAGCAAGGGATATGATACACAAGTTAAATCTGCACTGCAAAAACTCAGATCTTAGCAAGTTTATTTGTCTAATTTCAAGACATTCAACAAGTCTAAATAGATATCTTATTAAAAGGAATAAAAACCAAAAATAAAGCACTGAATCACTTGTAATTATCACAAAACATATGCCAATGAAACAAGCAACATTTTACACGCTGGGCGTCTAAAATCTGGTATGATAACTACTAAAGATAACACACTGTATTTCTAAGACATCGTACAAGTACAATTTTTCTTGTCCCAGTGATAGATATTTAAAGTTATTACAATAAATTCAGGCTTTATTTTTGTTTTTAAATACTTCATACATTGTCAGGCTGGGCATGTCAGGCAGTTTTGGCTTACAATAATTCAAGTAAGACTGTTAAACTTAAAATTGGACGTATAAACTTCCTTAGATTCATATTTTTGCAGTGTGTGCTTTAAATCACAAAAACATGCATTTATAATCCTATTTGAGATCATACTTTGATGTTGTTGCTGCAGCCTAATGTGAGGTTTGTTTCTCTCCTCAGTCGTGTTAGGCCTCTACTGCAAGCATCATTTCCTGGTTTAAGTGTTGACTAAAAGTGCTCAACAATAATCACGATCGAAATGTTGGTTTTGTATCATCAGAGTAACCTTAGTAGCTTTTTGTGGTTGTATGGAGCTGCAGTGTTTCTTTTACTAAAGTTTCAGTTGATCTCGGAACTGGGATAGCCTGTTGTTTCAATTAGATAAGGTCTTACAGCTACCCTGACTTGATCAACTCGTAACTGGAACACATCTAGCTGGAATGTTATGTAATTCCCACCATCTTCCCAGTTCTGACGTAAATGTCACGCACCATTAGAGCCGTAGCCTGTGTCTTTAATTATGTTAGGCTCAAACTGAGAGCACAAACCTCCACTAAGAGTGGATTAGTGTCAGAAATATGGAAAACTGCCTGATCTTGCAATGCTAAGATATCACTGAAAAAAATCCTGGATCCAGATGCTGATTGGATTACCACTAAAATCTCATCACTTCTCACTTTTACCAAAAACAACATTCCATGAAAATGCCATTGAAATCTGTTACTGACTTATTAAGTTATTAGCAAAAATGTGGAAAACTGCCCTATCCTGCAATGGTTACCAATCCTTAATAAAAAAATCTTGGATCCACATCCAAATGTGGATCATCACCAAAACCTCATCACTTCGTCCTTGTGCCATGACCGAAACTCCCTGAAAATTTCATCAAAATCCATCTATAACTCTGAGTTACCCTGTTAACAAACTAACAAAGAAATAAACAAACTTTTAATGGCACTCTAATAATGATAATAATAATAATAATAATAACAATAATAAAAATAATAATAATATCTCTCTTGTCACATCAAATATATTACTTTTGACAAACATAAAAAGGGCAAATCTGTTACCTTCACCCATTGGAACTGACAATTTATAACCAGTCTGTTTTTTGTTTTTAAAAGTATTCATAGTCTGCTACACCATAAAAAAAAACAGTGTGTTTGTTTTTGGATAAATAAATTGTCTGATTTGGATTTGCTATGCCACCAACAGATTAGTGTGCCAAAAAAGGGGCTCATACCATTTTAAAAAGAAGGGGCTGACATTTAAAAACAGGCAACAATGAAAGAAAAAATCTTTATGTTGGCAGGTCTAACAAGTTATAATATGTATCATATTTAATCATATCTTGAATCTTGGGTGGATCATGTCTTTGTTAACTTTTTCTGGGCCTCTTCATGACTCTGCTTTACTCTTGAACCCCCACAGGTAGCCTTGAATATAACTATAGAATAGGATCATTTTTTCACTGATTGTCTATTTTTCTTCCTTAAAAGGTCATAAGAGGGCATCAGTATAAATTTTAGACTGTACTGTAACCATCTAAAAACTCCTCACTGAAGGTTTATTAACTTTGCATAAACTCAGAGTTTCTGTGAGGATTAATCAAATGAAATATAAGCCTTTACTCTTCAGGGCATGAGTTAATTAGTCAAGGACAGACTGCTTTCTGTTGGCAGTGGTTTGATAAAAATAATGAACATAATGCTAAACTCTGAGATTGGTTGATTTTGATATCTGATACATATTAAATTGCAAGAGAGAGAGCATTTCATGAAAAGAAAACTGTGAAACTGCTGGTTGAAAAATTAAAAAAACAAAACTGAAGCCATGTACTATCCACTGGATCCCACTGTGCAACAATGAACCATTTACATGACCTTCTTGGGGGTGTAAATACTTTGCAGTTCTTTGAATTACCATCTTAACCAGGTAACAAAATTACCAGTTGAATGCATTGAATGGCTATTGCAGGGATTATAACCACTATTTATTTGGGATGTACAAGGATACTTGGATGCTTTGGAGCAAACTGTCTACTAAAGGAGACTAAAGGGGTGGGTCAGAATGGTAAATGTCAAAAACCTCAATGGGAACTGGAGGACATGAGAAATCCACATTACCTATTAATGCGGATGCATATACTCTGAGCTTATGTCGTCAAATTTGGTGAAATACCAGCATGACTTCAGAGTATACCAGCTGCCAATGTAACTCAGCAGCATGCAGATCCTTCTTGCTGTAATTGTACTGACCCAAGTTTATCAAACTCAAAAGACAAACCACCAGAGTTAATGAAAGTTTATCTTGAAAGTAAGTATTCAGTTTACACTGAGTTTATTGGATAAAGACATGAACATGTTATTAGTAACAAGTTCACTTGCTAGCATTAGCACCAGTCCACAAAGTGTTTTTGTTGCAAATGATAGTTTAAGCCTCATAAAATGACTCACACATATATAAAACCGACATTTAAATCTTTGTAAGAATAGTCTACAACACAGCAGCAGAAAGTTGTGGTTGAACACCACAAGCTTGTTCACATTTATCTAGCATTGACCTCCCTTATAGCTGTGTTTCCACCAACCAGTCTGGTTTAATTCAGTTTGGTATGATAAACATTTAAAGGTGTTTCCATTGGCCAGTGAGAAGAAAACTCACTTTTTGGCACTCCTCTGAAAGTTTGCCAAGGGTACCAGTCTAACCCTAAAGAGTGGAGCTTAAAGTGCTGCAGCCTGTTGTTGGGTCACAAATCATCAGCAACATCAGCAAATTAAAACACGCACCTCGCCATGTTCAAATAAACCGTGGATTTAGAGTTAATTGTTCACTGTTCACTGAGTCCTCCACTGCTGGTCTTTGTTCATAATTGCACACGACTTCAGACTGCCTGACTGTGTCACACTGCTGTGACGTCACACATTTATGTAGCCGGTGTGACCTTCTCCTCGGGTTTCATACCCAAACTAAGCTTGTAAGTAAAGATGCAGCTGGCAGTAGATGTGCAAACAAGATCTAGGGTTTACTGCTCCAAACTGTACCAAACTGCACTGATCCAAACCAGACCACTCAGTGGAAACGAGGCAAAAGTAACATGCTGGACGACATTGATTTTTACATCCAGCAAAGGAATGGGCTGTGATGTCATCTGCAAATGGTCTTGACAAGAACAGGCTGTTTTTGTGTGTCAATCCTCATCAGCTTTGTTTGTCCACATTCCTCATAGAAGTGGATGTAGCTTCAGCTCTCTATTGCTGTGCTTCAGTGTTTACTGTGTTTGCACAGATATGCTTGGACATGTTCCACTGCCTGCCTGTGGCCTAGCTCAGAAGGGTTTTCCCATCTTGGTGGTGTAGACCGGCCATGGACTCATAGTTTTGTATAAAAAACATAAAAAGCTGTGTTTTGTCAGACATTTAATGTGTGCTAATTCGCAGGCATCCTCTACCCAACCAATCCAGACAAGGGCATCTACACTATCTCCATTTACAGAAATGTTTAAGACTTGTTTTTTTTTTTATCAAGGCACATCTAATATGAAGCCAAACTGTTAGGGCATGCATCAAAAAAAATAAATAAAGCAAATTATTTTATGGGTCTTCGCAAATTTATTCAAATAATCTCCAATCAAATCCAATAGACAGTGGTATTAATTTTGAAAAGCAAATGCTAATTAGAAAATGTGGTAATGTCAAAATTTAAGCAACAGACATTTAAACAATATTGATCACATTTCATAAAACCAGGAGTTTTATTAATTTTACAAAGAGAAACCTTTAAGTTCTGTTAGCTGCAAAAGAAGGCATTCCTTTACAGGTTTTAAGATTGTGTAAATTTACAGAATTTGCAACTTAATGCAAAAATCAAGGCATCGAAAAAGAGTAATTGGTGCTAGGAACTTATGTCTAGACAAATTCCCATGGCACACCCAGAGTTCCCTCTGATACAGTCTGAGTCATCTGTTATCAGACTGCTGCTCATCAATATCTCTGATGTGGAGGAACAGATAGTCAGAGGCAGGCCAAAGGTAAAACCTGCTAGACTTCCTGTTGCGGAGTCGTGTGGCGTCCCAGTCCGATCTGTCGTTGTCAGTCATTATGAGACAGACACGAGACGGGATGACCACTTTTCATGGCCTGGCAGGTCCCAAACCCCTCCAACTGTTCGGTTGGGGCATAATTGTGCATAAATTGTGTAGTCTGACCCTGGCATTAAAGGTAAAGTGTTGCTTTCTGACGCTTCACTGACTATTGTCAAGTACCTCATACAAACCAACTTTGAAACTCTTCAGAGTTATCCTCAGCGTATACATATGACTCTATTTTGAGTAAATAAAGACGACAGCGTGAGTTCCCTTTCCACCAGCCAACTTAAACTGAATATCTTGGATTTTTACTTAATTTCTGATCTTTTATAAGCACCATGATCAATAAATGACCAGTTTCTCCTTTTTTCCAGTAAAAAATAGTATTCAGTTTGATGTGCCACATAAAAGGACTTCTTTAAACATAAATCCTTACAGCTGCCATAGGAATCTTTCATAATGAGAAGCAGTGATGTTACCCTTACTGCATAGCAAGCCATAAGCGATGAGAAGAGCTGAGTTATTTAAAACATTATCTGTTTAACATGGATGTGAACATCGCACACTGCCGACTGAAGGTGTTTCAGTGACTCGTGCTGCTGGGTACTGGTGCAGAGGCAGATGTTTTTCTGTATGTAGGTCAGAGGGAGCGCAGAGTGTCGGCAAACACAAACAACACATTACACCGCGCCACGGCTGCTCCCTCCCCTTCTATGAATTGTAACAAGTTTGACCTTTTCCACATGCTTATATTGCTAAGGGAAGAAAAGATGGAGGAATTTAAAGCTGTTACAAGAGTACCACAAACATGATTTATTAGGCTGGTTTCAGGAAATACAAATAAAGGTACTCTCTGCTATGAATGTTTTTGTGTGCATTTTCTTCGAGCTTGTGTGGTATTACAGATAAAACGCATAAATTTCTCCTCAGATTTGGCCGTGTACTCCCAAGGGTTTTAAATTATTCAGCTCTAAAATGCATGAAATGTATGGCATATTTAGGGTTGGTTATAGCTTCATTCTATTCCTCTCAGTCTCTCAGGATCCCTCCAGTTCTTACCTTTTTCCTTTAAAACTTCCCTCTTATATAATTTCTGTGTCAGAGATTCTTCACTCTTGTGGTTCAGCAGTGACTCATCACTTTGATGATGGTGATGCAAAAACGGAGGGAGGAGATACAACTTCAGAAAGGTTAATGCTTTGATCACAATGACTATCAGATTTTTACCCTTTTCCGTCTGATTACAGCAGGTTTTCTGATTCTGAAAGAGCTGGGACACTGAGTAAAAAAATGTAATTGATGATGCCTTCAGTGCATTCCTAAACATATGGGAAAGAAGAATGTTGACAATTGTGTTTCATCCTCTTTCAATGAAAGCATTTTTGGTTGGAGTATGGTGTGATGTAGGCATGAGTCCAGAAACGCAGAAGTGAGTTTGTGTTATAGCACCTTTGGTTTTCAAGGTCTAGAGTTGGAGGATTTTACAAAAGCAATTTGGATAAATACTACAAAAAGTTCCATGATAAACACATGCATCTGTTTAAGTCTCAAGTAATGCATACTTTCCCCACCATTATGGTGCTTTAACAGTGTGCAAGTTACCCATGCCATGGGCACTAATACACACCTACACCATTAAGGATGCTGGCTGTTGAACTGTGCTTTGATAAAAATCTGGCTGGTCCTTTTCCTCTGTAGCACAGGGGACTTAGAGGTCATTATTTCTAAAAATCAATGTGAATCAGCTCAATCCATCTCAGATGAGCTTGGACCCAAAAAATCTACAGAGCTTCGGGATTTCATTAGCATAACAAAGCTTTTGCTTTGCGTGGCAGAATCTTAACTTACATTGATGCAGCAGCGTACTGTGTAAACTTTTTGAAACGCCACTGACCTGATTGAAGGTCAGTGGCATTCAGTGCTGATGTTCAGCCTTGCCAATTTTGTACAGAGATTTCTCCAGATTTTCTGAATCTTTGATGATATTATGAGCTGTAGATGTTGAGAGTTCGCACTTTGATTGCATATTGAAGAACGTTGATCATGAACAGTTGCACTGTTCGCCTGCGCAGACTATCACAAGCCTTTGGCCGTCATTGGTAAACAACAGTTTTTCAGGGGTGCTACTTTAATACCCAAACATGGTACTGGTACTTGCCAGTTTAACCATTAAACGTGGAATGTTTCAACTTTTCTGTCTTTTCTTGTCACTGCTCCAGTTGTTTTTGAAATGAGTTGCAGAAATCAAATCCAATTAATAATAGAAGTTCAGCTTAAACATTAAATATCTCGTTTTTGGGCTATATTCAACTGAACATTGGTTGAAAAGGATTTGCAAATAATCAGTGGTTTTATCCACATTTTACACAATGTCCCTGCTCTTTTTGAATTTGGGGTTGTATATCTTTTAAGGCAATCTTTGATTACTTATACATCAATGTGTGGCTTTAAATGTGTTTACTTTGGATAAATACTGCTCAGCACGGCTCTGAGTATTGATGAAGTCTCTCTGTGTCCCTTCTGAAGACACATCATTCTTTCAGCTCACACTTTGTCTTTTAGTTCCTGCAAAGATTCCCCTGGATATCATAAATAAGTAATGAGTGATCTCAAAGAGAGAGGGAGAAGTGCAAGCTAAAAGGAAGACTTGTCAATGTGGAGCTAAAACATTTTTCACCTTAGGAAAAAGACACAGGATCGATTAAACTAAATGTGCAAATCCATTTCCACCCAGACACAGTGATGGATGTTATTTGTTTGGACTGTTATTTGGTCAGAACTAAAATATTGGAAAAAAAGATTTGACTGGATGGCAGAACTAAAGGGAAAATATCAAACTGGAGGACACATCAATAACTGTTTGACCATTTTTCAAAGGTGTGACTATTTGAATACAGTATGTTACCAGACAAGCCAGATTTTAATCTTTGATGTAGTGCTTCTGTGTGCTAGATAAAGAGACATTTCACTGAATAAACTAAAAAAAATAAACATTTTAACCTTTGAGTTACCCCAGAGGGAATGTTGGAGGATAAATGTGTTTTGGGTTCAGACATTAATATTTGTTCAAAATTTAAAGGTTCCATGTCCTGCAAAATCAATTGTCTTTACATTTAATGCTGTTAGGAGGGGTTTGAGGAGCAGATGCACATGACACTTTTTACTTAATTTTCAGTCCATTAAGAAATGCACTATACTACTTTAAAGAAAATGCCCCTTAAAATGCTTCGATTTTTACTTTCTGGGGTTTATTAAGTAAAAGCTATACAGTCTCCACCTACACTTGTTTTCTGCTCATCACAGTCAGACATCATGACAGTTTTGAAAGTCTGTCCTTGGCCTGTAACCCCTCCCATCAGGCATAGTTTGGGCTGCTAATCACCTCAGAGTTCATCACCCTAGTCGCCTTTAGCCACCCCACCTTCTCAGATCTGAGTGTTTCCGAAGGGGAGGGAAAAGAGCTGCATCTGATCCTCTGCAGAGGGATATTTTCATTTTATTAGTAACCTTAAATCAAATCCTTGCTAAATAGAAATTCAAAATATGATGGAAATTGCAAATACATGGGAACAATGTCAGGAGAATGTGTTAAATGTTGTTTTACCAAAGAGACAAAACCAAAAAAACATCAAAACTATATAATTTTACATAATTTAAACCATTTACACACTGATAATTATTGTACAAATCCTCAACATCTGGATATGGCTCTGTCAAGCCTTGGCTAAGTGGATTAAAAAAACTGAAAAATGAACACTTACTTCCCAGGACCATGTCCTTTAGAATCATTTTCTCTGCTTTTTTGCGAATGATAGCTATTACTAAACTCACAGTTCACTGAGTAATTTGTTGTAACTGTTTAAATAAATGACCCTTAAACACTTTGTTTAAGGGTCATTTATTTAAGGGGTGGGGGAGGATTACATGTCCAGAGCTCCATCTGGTCCTCTACAGACACTAAGTTTTCATTATTAAAATTTTTTTTAGCGTAACTCAAATCAAAGACACACAAGATATGAACTTTTAAACCAAAATTATTCACTTATTTACTCTTTTTCTCCCAGACAGTTTTTGGCCAACAGAATTCTGTGTGTCTCTTTTCAGAGCAGTGTGTCTCAAACGGTACAAAAGCCCACATTACATGACTCAAATTTCCCTTTCAGTTATTTTGGGAACTGACAGGTAACAGTTTTGTCTTTTCAACCTTTGGCTGCTCCTGATTGGATGTTATCATCACTAAGCAAGAGGAGAAGAAGTTGGGCTGATTATTATTTTTATTGCCATTCCCCCATTCTCTATTTCACCACCTTTCTAGTTTACACATTGACCTGTCCTCTCTGATGAAAACAGAAAATCCCCAAAATAAACCTTAAATAGTGTCGGAATAAAAGTCTTTTGTTCTTTCTTGTTGTCTAACACTGCTCTCATTTCAACTGACAACTTATTTTTTGTTTTGTTTCTGTTATATCTAAAAAGCTGACCTGGGTGTCCTCCCACTGATACTTGAGGTTAAGTTAAGCAAAACTGACATTATATTTATTCTGAGGAAACAGAAACTAGTTTAGCAGCTGTATCCACATGTATCAGATGATGGGATTATGATATGTGTGGGGAACAGGCTTCATGTAAGAGGCCTGTGTGCTGATTAGTGTTCTTTTCATGCTTTGTGCCGCTGACATTGCTTTCTCCTTCACTTGTGTGTGAGACTGACAAAAGCAGCGGTGACTCAGCAGATTTGTTGTCTCAGATGACAGCTTTGTACTAGGTCAACGAAAGCTTTCACTATGTATGTTAGTCAGCCATTTACAGTCAAAGACTTCCACAGCTGCCTCTCAGATCTTTTCACGTCTCCTCTGTTTACTCTTGGTGGCTGAAAAAGTAGGCCTAGCTAACAGGTACTGTATATACAAACATGGACATCAGTAGCCCCATTCATGCTTCTGTTTCAAGTCATAACACATACACCCCTGTGCCACTTTGCCTCCACAATGATCATCTCAGAGACAAGGTGGGGAGAGAGTTGGTCCCCTTTTTGCTCCATATGAAGAGTTAGTATCAGAGGCTCTATATTGGAGGGTAGGGCACTAGACTCAGTGGGGGATAGGAGTGCTGTGAGTGAGTGTCTCTGCCTTTGTGTGTATGAGGAACACAAGCCGTGTCATGCACATCCAAGCCACATTGCACCATAAATTGACACAGATATTGTATCTTTAAGGTATAAGGAGAATGTGCTGTATAATGGACTACTCATATAATCTCCCTTTGATTGTTTAAGTAAAATTATTTTTATTTAGGGTCAAAAAGCGTTTCCTCGGCCTCTGGAACCAGCCTTAAGAGAACACTTAAAGTTGTCCTGTTTCGCCTTTATACAGGTTCTTATAATCAGTTTTGCTGATTCTTAAAGTCAGCAAAACTCTTTACATGATGTCTTAGGTGTCTATTAAGCGAGGTGGCCAGTTTAGAGCTGCTAAGTGCCATGTTTTCATTGTCTCTGCATTTTATTTACAGTCTAGGCTCTGCCCTGGGCTTACCATCCCAAACCAATGAGCCTGAACCACTGACCTAACAATGGTAGGACAACACGATGGTAGGTCTCTTTAAGGGGGCAGGGGTAGTTTGTCATTTTAAGGCAGCTGATCACAGGAAAGAGGAGAAAGGTACTGCCGACTCAGTTGAGTCTTGAGCTCTGCAGAGTCAACTGAAGGTCAGATTATCAGGCTCTTAAAACAGCTAACAAAACATGTAGGATCCAAAACATTATTATTAAGTAGTGCTTTGTTATCAGTCTGGTTGCCTGGTAGCTATTATGCATTTATTTTTACGTTAACTTTTGCTGTATAATAAAGCAGTGTAATGAGAACTATTTGTTGATGCAGTTGTTCACAAACTGGTGAACTTTGCTCCACCCTTGCTTGTGAATAAGTGAGTCTTTCAGCGATGCTTCTTTTGTATCCAATCATGACACTCACCTGTTTCCACTTAACCTGTTCACCTGTTGAATCTTCAAAACAAGTGAATATTCGAGGATTCCTCAACTTTTCCAGTCTTTTGTTGCCCCTGAACCAGCTTTTTTGAAATGTGTTGCAGGCATCAAATTCAAAATGATGTAAAATTTGCAAAAACAACGACGTTTACCAGTTTGAACATTAACTATCTTGTCTTTGTAGTGCAGTCAAATAGATAGAGGATGACACCAATTTGCAAATCAACAAATTCTGTTTTAATTTTCATGTTACGCAATGTCCCAACTTCATTATAGTTGGGGCTTGTATATTAAAAAAAACTGTGCCAAACAGTTTTCTGCAGCCGAAGCCCAAGTTGACACCCAAGGAACTGCAGATTTGCACTAGGGGTTACCATTTAACATAGAACCATGTATTTCAATGCACAAACACATGCTTAAGTCTTGAAAGCATGGGTGGTTTTACAGAGCAAATATTGATGTTTATTCTAAGTTACTTTGGGGGCTTTGACACTTAGCTTTTCAGACTCAAACTTTGATTCAATTAGCCGTCTTCCAATAGTGAATGGAATATAAGAAAACACATTTCCTGGAGAAATTATTTGAAAAAGTACTCAGAGAAGACAAATTACAGTGTGGAGAAACAACAGAATTTGACTACATGCACATTGTTCCTCCCTGACCTCATACAAAAAAGGCCTCTGGATATCACAGCTGCCTATTAGAGTTTAATAAGCACCTTCACATCCATAGTGAACCATTAGCAACAGGAAAATAATAACAGCAGGGTCCAAAGAGTCCATCCACAGCCTGAGCCAGAGAGACAGACGGGGATGGAGGAGAAAGTGGAAATTTCATTCTGTGCAGATACACAGACGAATGAAAGGCTGAACACACTCTCCTGAAGCACGACTTCTTTGAACAAAAAACCAAACTAAATTTAGAGCAAGATTTGGCAGCCTTGATAAACGCAGAAAGAAAACTGATTTTTGTGACAACAGAATGCAGTGTGGGGCAGCGAAAAGAGCAGACATAAATGCAACAGGACAGAAAATCTCAAGTCTCCTCCATTCTGTCTCAGGTTGAGTGCACTGAGCCCTGAAGCAGCCTCGAATCTGAATCTCGTTGACCCAGCCGAGACCTCCTGTCAGAGAGAACACCGTGGTCTCGATAGGCGAGGAGCTGCTGCCGCTGTGCCAGGCTGGGCTGTTCCAACAACCGCCCGACACCTCCTGGCAGAGTGACCCGTCAGCTGTGAAGCGCCCCCGCTGCTCTTCGTTCAGACTTTCCATATATAGCATTTTTGTCTTGCGGGAGACATCGTTGCCTGGCAGTCCCAACCTGTCTTCTCGCCTAATCATACATCCATTTTTCATGAGAATCTACACACGGATAAGGAGAGGAATGTCTCGTGATCTATTAAGCTCCGGTGATAGTGTCGACTTACCAGAAAGCTCTAAGCAGAAATGCCTATTTGACTGAGGATGAAAGAGCATGAAAAGCTGGAAATGAAAGAAGAAGCAGGGAAAATACATAATCATATATTCTGTGAGTAAAATGTTTACATTATTGTTTCTGTGAGTGAATCCACATGTCAGTATTATCGCAATCTCCAAAGATAATCCTCAAATTCAAGACCTGATTTGTTGGAGGATAGTACTTGGTGATAACTGTGTCCCAACTCAGGTGTGTTGTCATATAAGGAACAAAGTCTTGAAGTCAGCATAGACCCCACAAACCAAACTGAGGCATAGACAGGTGCTTTAGACACATGTACATTTTTTACAGGCATCTGCATCCACATGAAAACACAAAAATCATAAATACTCTATTAAATAAGTGCTGTTTATTACCCTGTAACAATGTCCACAACATGCAACTTTTTTCTTTGTCTTTTTTGCGATATCTTTGCTAAAGCAGTTTGATTTTTAGACCTATTCCAACCACAGGTCAGACTGGCTATGGTTAAATATGTGGCTATGTCAACTGGCGTAAGCAGACATTTTAAGTATATACTGTATTTCTCCTTTTTTTAATCAAAGACAATTTTCTTGATCAAACCCTGTTATTACAAAGTTTTGTGGGTACTTGGGTTTTTTTTTAACAACTGTTGTAACCATGGCATCCACAGACACTCAACACGGTCACTTGTAAAACAATAACGCAGGGTCTTGCCCAAAACGCCACTAACATTTGTAACTTAGGAGTGTTTTTTGAGCAGCATCATAGCAAGGGACTGATTGAGAGTATCGTTGGCATGTATATATCCCAGTAAGGCACACTTAAAACAGCAATCATTTAGCAATGCCACACATTGAAACAACAGTGATAACATCCCATTGTTTGACATCAACTTTTGGAGAGGTCAATGCAGAGTGGGGCAGAGTAGGACATTTTTGGACCAAAACACTGTTTCCCCTGTCCACACAGAGACACCCAGAAAGGAGATTTTAAATAAACCTTCACCTTGGTAGGAGTTTTCCCAAAATACTTTTTCCAAACGCTCCAGCCTTGACAATTGCGACTGAGAGAGATAAAATTAATCACAAAACTAAACCTGCTCTTTCTAAGATAGTTTGAAGTCTTCAGGCTTTTTCCGTCCAACCATTAGCGTTGGCACCCAACTCAGTGATTTACATAAATATTTTAATTTCTAAGTGTTGATTTTGCTACTTGCCATTGAATTGGTGCTTTGAATTTTGGAGTATGACTGGCCATGCTTAGTGTGTCACGTGGATCCTTCATCGGATGCATTATTTGCATTTCTTAAAAGAAATGAGAGCCTTTTGTTGAGATCACGTGATGTTTGTCTGTTTCAATGCTCATGTTGTCAGATTATGCTAAGGCTGTGTGATAAATCGATGAAATCGATTAATTCAAATGATCTTTTGCAGATGATCTTAAAATTAAAAATTAATTTACCCTTACTCCACTTGTAAGTTGTGTTACAAACTAAAGTGTTTTACCCTTATGTGTCTGTGTGTAAGCTTGAGGGTGCGGTTGAGCATCATTAATTCATCTGATTAGTCTTCACAGTCACATGGAAGTGGCACTTTCTTGGACTGGAGAGAGGAATTGAGGCTGAATTGGTCCTGAGAAGAGCACATATATAAATCTAGTTAGAGTGTGTATTTAATATCGATATTTTTTGAAAATACTCAATTCCAAAAGTGTACTCTTAAAGTATCGATACTGCTTGATCTTTAATAGGAACTAGCCCATTATGTTAGAAATGCCTTGGCTGAGGTTTTCCAGTTATTCTTCAAATAGAAACAGTAAAACATAATTGGCCCTGAGATGGGACACAGCCATTGTTAGTGGTATAACGCCATAGCAAACAGTATTTGAGGATGTGTATCTAAAAAATGATACTAATAAGAGCAACTGGGGCTAATTTCCAGAGCACACTGTATAATGAAGTTGTCAAAAGCCACTGAAACCGTATTGGATTTTATGCTGCACATGATATCGTAAGCATGCTTCTAATAGCTGGAAACCTTAGCTGTTTAAAAAGACAATTTAAAAGGCAAAATAAGCTGCTTTGTTTAACATTAAGCATGAAATGACCACATTTGATGCAACAGAAACTGCCCTATCAGCCTAGTGAAGGTAAAGACTGGAATCAGAGGGAAAAGCTAAGCTGTCTCCATCCAAGGCTAAGAAAATCTTCCAATATGCAGAAATGAGGCATCAATCTTTTAATACAACTCCGGGCGAGGAGGTGAAAAGCATATTTCTCAAAGTGTCAAACTATCCACTTAATGAGCTCTTGGTTAATCCCTTTCTGTGATGTTTTGGGAACTGATTCACCCTCTATCTACCTCTTTCTCCTCATTTCTTTTTCTTAAATTCTCCCAGAGTTCCTTCTCCCTCCTCTTTATTACCTCCCTCTATCCTCTCTTTGTTTCACTCGGCTCATCCCTGTGCCTTTGCGTTTGTGGATTTGAGGCTAAATTAGTGTGTAATTATAGTCGCAGGCTCTTGGCCGTGCAGCTCTGATGGAACAGAGCCTCTTCACACACCTCTGTAATAGTCTGAGAGAATCCAAATGAGAGAGGGCTCATGCTCCCAATCGCTATAACTCGATTCTCTGCTCAAACCTCATACCGACAGCTCACACCACGCGAGGCTGCGATCAGAGCAAATGAGATACAGAGACAATGACACGGCCGATAGCTGTGACATTTCCAATCATTGTCATTGTTGTTGCAGCAGCATTTGTTGTTGCTGCAATTATTCCTGTTGTGATGTTTGCATTTGTACGCACTGCGGAATCAAGTCTCATGACGCTGATTGGAATAATGAAGCAGTTAGAGAAGTTCATGGTTATTTTTATGCATCTGCACAGGCGACAGCTGAGGCCCGAGGCATTATATTTTAGTGTTGCCCATCTGTCCATACTCATGTCTGCCCGTCTTCCCTGGCTAATCGTGATACTATGAATTCTCAAGGACGTTCTGTGGGCTTTCTGTCAAAAATTTGCCTGACTTACCACTCTGACCACAGGATACAGAATAGATTTTCAAGTGAACTACCTATAGATTATTGGGCCTCATGGTTATCTGATGCTTGTGAAAGGTGATACTGTATCTTAGATGCTGGAAGGGATTTTCCTTTAATGTGGACACAACAGATTTTGCAGTTCGTAGGTATAAGTCAGTGGGCCTCATGCTCATCCCATGCCTTCCAACAAACACTTTGAGGCTTTTGTTTGTTTGTTTTAAATTTGCACAAATTTCACTTTTGAGTCTGAAACAAATTTCATTTTTAAGTTTACAGCTCAAAGGTGATGGTCACTGGGCCCCTATGTTCATCCTTTGACTCAGGAACACATAATGGGATTTGCTTCAAACTTTGCTTAAGTTTCATTTCCCGCGGTGCCTAATGTTAATCCTTTGACAGTGGACTGTGAACATAAAAAAAAAAAAAAAATTCTTACAACTTTGGACAAATGTCCATTCTTTGTCAAGGAAAACTGATTTAATATTAAAGTTTGAAGGTCAAGGTAAATGCGCCCCATGTCCATCCTTTGTTTATAAACTAAATGTATCACTTTGAAAGATAATCAACCTTTGTCCACTCTAATTTTGTTAGCTAACCTGGTTTGTGTTAAAGTTATAGGTCATAGGTAAAGGTCACTGGGCTGCATGTCCTTTGCCTCTGTTCTTGCACTTGTATCTCTAAAACACTTTTTGAGTTGCACAAATTCCAACTTTGAGTCTAAAATCTACTTTGTTGGTAAGGGTCATAGGGCCGAGGTCCTGGTCACCAGAACTTGTGTTTATCCTTTGCCTTTGAGCACATTATCTGAAGAACACTGGAACGGATTTGCATAAATCTTTGAAAAAATGTCAACCCTAACTTAAAGATAAACTGATCAATTTATGTGGCTTAGAGGTCAAAGGTCATAGTGTCTCATGTTCATCTTTTGCCTGTGAATGTAATATCTCAGAAACACTAAGTGAGTCTATTTAAACTTTGCACATATGTCCACTTGTTTGTCATGGTAAATGGGCCTCACGTCCAACCTCTGCTTGTGACCAATAAAACTTTAACAGATTTTCTTCAAACTTTGCAAGAATGTCAACTAAGACTCAAAGATACATTGGTTAATTTTTTTGATAATGTGTATCAAAAAAATAGGCCAAAGGTTAAGTTCAATGGGCCATATGTCCATTACTTGCTTATTAACTTGATATCCAAAACATGCTTTGACTGATTTTCTTTAAACATTTGCACACAAATGTCTGATTTAAAGACAAACTCATTAGAATATTTAGTTAACTTGTCATAGGTCAAGTTAACTACATATTCTAATGAGTTTGCCTCCAAAAAATCAGTTTAAAATAAAACACACAAATGTCTGCTCCAAGTCAAAGGTAAAAATTTTGAGGTCAGTGGGCTGTATGTTGGTTTCTTGCTTGTGAACGCAATATCTGAAGAATTCTTGTTGAGGGACTTTCTTTGAATTTTGCACAAATGTCCACTTTGCCTCAAAATTACCTTGTCAGATATTTAAGGTCAGAGCTCAAAGGTCAAAATCTTTAAGCCATATTTTCATCCCTTGCTTTTAGAACATTATGTTTCATGAATGCTTTGAAAGATTTTTTTTCAACTTTGACACAAATGTCCAGTCTGATTCCACTTATTAGTTTTCACAGGTCAAAGGTCACAGGGCTTTATATTCATCCTTACTTGTGAGATTTTGCCAGCATAGAATAACATCATCCACCCGAGTTCTTTCTCATTGTCTTTCTCTTCTTTCTGGCACTTGTGCACCTCGTGAAGGCATAACACTGTCACACGGTGGTTCTAGACTTTGTTGTCGCACATTTTAAATTTTGTGTTGGGGTCATTAGGAGTACAGTGTTTCAATAAATAAAGCTAGTCAAGCGCACACTTTCACACATGCAGACAGTGATGCTCATTATCTCCTCGGAGTTGTCCCCATTTTCTTCTCCTCCAGCAGCAGTAAGGAGGTTGAAGAAATCTCTCTTGGAAAGAAAAAAAGAGAAGTATGGCACAGAGGACAATCCTGACCCAGATTCATCCCCCATTGTTTACTGTAGCGGCTCAGTTTGCAGCTGCAGGTGTGTCATAGGTATACCAAACAGTTCTCTCTCTTCTTATAAAATCTGTCTTCTGATGCATTTTCTCACTTGGAGCGCACACAAAAGCTGCTTAAAAAAGCTGCATCATTGTAAACTGGGGTAATTTAATGTTGTTTTCTGTGGCAGGGCTAACAATCAAGCTTTAATGAACATAACAGGGAGGAAGAGGACCTAGATAAAGAGAGATTCAACAAGGGAGGGCAGGGATAAATTAAGGATGCTGTTGTGTTTGGTACACAGTGATAAAGTTTGAGAGCGAATGAATAGCCGACACTGCGGAAGGGAACTTGTTGCAATGCCACTTATCTCAGATACTAAAACACTCTAACAAAACATCCCGCTGTGATTCCCAAAGCAACCAAATCCCGAGTCTTTTTAGTAGCTCTGCCAAAGAGGACAAGAGAAAAACTGGAATGGTTTGTTCACCCTTGATTGCCCTCTTCTGCTGCCTTGTACCACCAAAGACAATACAGAGAGAAGAGCAGCAAGTATGTCAGGGCAAATGAATGAAAAATATTTTTAAAAACATTTTCAGGGCAAGAAATCAAATGCCAACTGATTAAGCAAGAGGAGTGATCATTATTTTACCAAATCACAGGCAAAAATGGAGTACACAAAGTTCAAATGACACTTCAGTTTTAAAAATTTCTATGAGAGGCTGGGGAAATATGACCAAAAATTACACCACAGTAATTTTTTTAAAATTTGCTTTCTGTGCTAATGGTGTCATTTCAGTGGTTTTACCCAAAACTACAGCCTGTGATTTGTTAAGCAATTCATGTCTTAGCATAAAAATACTAGAAATGCTCATCGAGCAAAAACCACTAATAAGGCATTTCCAATATTGTTCGCTGAGTTATTTGCAAAAATGTAGAAAACTGCCCTTTGTTTATTATTAACAAATATTCATTCAACCATATTCGTATCGCTTGCACCAAGGCCAACATCCCCAGAAAATTTTTGTCAAAATCCGTTCAGAACTTCATTAGCAAAAGGGTGGAAAACTGCCCTATTTCCCAGTATTACCAAAATCCTTTGAAAAATTTCTGAATCCGCATCTTTATTTGAATCCCCACCAAAATCGAATTGCTTCTCGCTTATACCATGACTGACACTCGACAACTTTGAGAGGCAACTCATGGGTTTAAATACACCTTAAGCAAATGTTTAAGCAACTGTAATGGATATTACAATTGCTGCAGCATTAGAGTTAAACACCATAGCTTCATTTCAGCACACAGACCTAAAAGCTCAGGAAAACCATTACTATCATTCATATTGTTGATATTACAGATATGAAACATGATGAGAAAAAGAGAGAACAGGTTTACCACATCACCGTGTGGTAACTTCTGTGCATTGCAAACACATCCTGTAATGTAAACAGGATGAGCAACGCACTGTCCTGTCAGTGTTTGTGTGTGTTCATGTATCTATGCTTACCCAGTATCAGAGGAAAATGTGAAAAAGACAGAACTCAAGCTGTGGTTCATCATAAATGATCTTCAATAATACTTTCATATACCTGTCAGGTAGCTCAGTAATGAGAATGATATCAAAACTGGTTTGCCATCCAGCACTAATGACCATCTTAAATTTACTAATTAATCTGTAAAATTTGCTTTTTTGACCACAGTGTGAAGGACAAAGAGATGCATCAGGCTAACAGGTTTAAAGTTTAGCAGCACTGATTACCATGGTGTAGAAAAAGCGCAACGTGTAACCCTTATATGTACATACTAGGTCTCAGGTCTACAGATACATCAATGAATCCTCTTGTTGATGACAGTTTATTCAATCCATTGTAGTTTTAAATGGTCTCATCATCCATTTGATGTCACTGGCGAAGCATCCAAAAGTGATCGCCAACTTTTTAGAACATTTCAGATTAGCCAGCAATATTAAACATCCAAAACTGTCATCATCTAAAAAAAAAAAAATGGATAATAGACAATGGTGTTGGCACTGAGCATTAATGCCTCAGAGCTCATTTTTGGCTGCACTTGCAGAGTGATATCTGCTGTAAGACTATTATTAAAGCAATGCCTTAATTTTAGTCTACCATAGGCGTCCAAGATTCCATTACAGCAAATTATATCCTGCTCCTTTGTTCCTCACACAAACTGTTCCCTGCAAATAGCTGGTGCTGGTGTAAACACAGACTTTATTTAGTAGGTTACAAATGTAAACCAAAGCAGTTTGATACCAAAATCTGGTTTCACACATTTTAATCAACATTTATGTTGGAAGAGTAACATCAGATTGAGCTAAATAAATATTTCCATCAGTTCCTGAAGAATAAACTGTGTTAATATAAAAGACTTGATAGAAAAAGACAAGAAAATAAATATCTGTGCTCACGTAAAGGAAAAAACAAAGAAAAAAACACTTTTCCATCTATATATCAATTCATTAATCCATCTTTCTCTAAATTTATTATCCATCCATAAATCCATATATCCATTAATACACACCCATCCATTTCTCCATCTAACATCCATCTAATCCATTATTCTATCTGTTGATCTGATATCAATCCTTACAAAATAAATCCATTCTTCCGTCCACCCACCTATTCATGTATCTATTAACACACATTATCCATCCATGAAAACACATCCATCCAATCCATCCAACATTGCATCATCCATCCTTGAAATACACATTAATCCACCCACCCATAATCAAATCCATCATTCATTTATTAACAAACCAAATGTGCATTTGTCAATCCATCTATCATTGTATCCATTCATCCATTAATCCATCCATCTACCAACTGAGATGTCATTCATTAAGTCATGTATATATCTTTCCATTTATCTATCCATTTATCTATCAGCCCATCCATCCATCCATCCATACAAGGTGTGTCAGAAAAGTTCCAAGACTGGTGTCCCATAGATTTATTTAGAAATCAAACCACAAACTACAAGTTTTCCCCTTCGAAGTAATTCCCCTGGAGTCTAATGCACTTTCCCATCCTTCTCTGCCACGCTTTCATGCACTTCTGGAAGGATTCTTCCGGGATCCTCTGCAGCTC